>JXPG01006323.1:0-15772 GCA_001015175.1 Megaselia abdita | reverse complement strand
TCCTAACAAATTTGAAAATTTATGAAAATGGCGCCCGAACAGCGATTGCAAGAACTTGTAAATTACAAGTCTTTGTAAATTACATAATTTAATTCATTGTCAAGTGAATAAAAATATAATTTAAAGGAACTCGTAAATTAAAATGCCCTTTTAAATTGCAATTTCTTTCAAAACAAATTCAAAATGGCGCCCGAGCAGGGATTACAAGAACTTGTAAATTACAAGCCTTTATAAATTACAATGTAATTAATTCATTAATTTTTAAGTTGTGTCTTTTTCATCAAGAAATTTACTTCAATGAATGTGAAAAGCCCGATAGACTTGTAGTTCAAGTAAATAACTTAATTTACAGTCATGTAATTAAACATCCCTGCGCCGGAGAATCTTCAAGGGACTATATATTATGTTTATAGAGCCTAGACCTCATAATATCTGTTGTAATAGTATAAAAAGTAAATGTAATTTCTCAAGAGGATGTGTGTTCTGCGAAAGAAGGAAAAAATCAATACTTTAACGGAAAAAAATCCTATTTTTAATAATAATTTCAGTTGATTTTTCCCATTACAGATGATTCAATGGGGATTTAACTTGAGATACCATAGTTATAACCTACATAANAAATGTAATTTCTCAAGAGGATGTGTGTTCTGCGAAAGAAGGAAAAAATCAATACTTTAACGGAAAAAAGTCCTATTTTTAATAATAATTTCAGTTTATTTTTCCCATTACAGATGATTCAATGGGGATTTAACTTGAGATACCATAGTTATAACCTACATAATAATTTTTAAATTAAAATGAAGTTGTAATAATTGAAAATTGAATAAATATATACGAAGAGGAAAAAAAAGCAAACGAGGAAAAAAGTGGGCGTCTTTAGAGACTCTCTATAGACACAACCCCTTTCAATTATTTTGCATTGCTCCCATGACGATGAACGATCGCTTGAGTGTTATGTGGTTCTGTGATGTTGATCACATCATCACACATTGTCACGCCTTTCCCGCCACAAACACACATATGTTCATTGGATTGCATTCATTTTCTTGTAGAATGAAAGAAAAAGTAATCAGAAAGACACGATAAATATTTTTAGTCGTTGTTGTTATTTTTTGTAGACACACTGCAACACGAAAACATTCCAAGATCTTTGACATTGTCAGCAATTTGTTTGCAGTTCCCTTTTTTTGTTTCAATGGTATTTTTATTGTGATTGATTTGCAATGGGGAGGTTGAATGGGAAAAAAATCACTGAAATCAAACTACCTTTTTGGAAGTCAACGAGTGTAATTGAACTTTCACAAATAATTGAATATCAGATACAACAAAAAAATACAATGTGATATAAAAGGATACTTACTTCCATAAAAATAATGATGATATGAGTACGACTAGAACTAATAACAATGAAAAAACTCCAATAATGGCTGAGGTTTGTAATGATTGACTATTGTAAAAGCTGGCATCCAAGAGCTGTAACGATACAAAAAAAGAGAATATATGGATTAAATTTATGTGTCCTTGACTTTTGACTGGAAAAATTAAGCATAGAATATGTTGGTTGTTGGAGTTATGTAACAAGAGGGAAAAGAGTGCCAGAAAAATGTATAAATTTTCGATGTCTGCAGTGTAAAAAGGATTCTAAAGAGGAGCAACACAAAAAAATACCCTTTTCATAAATTTTCTTTCCATTATTGTAGTTTTTGTTTGGTCTGTGGCGGAGCTTATATGCAGCAAGGAGTGTAAAGAGCTTATATGCGGAAAGTGCAAATTTTAAAGCTTTTTCCTGGATTTGAGCCAACTAACCAGAAAGGAAAAACATACATGATGATTATTTGGACACATACATATGCACACATTTGTTTTCATTATCCTCCATCTTTTCCGTTTGTGTGTGTTCAGTATAGTGTGACTGTGATTTGCATTTAATTTTCTGAGCATAATTAAAAACCCCAGAAAATATGATTCAATGCGGCAAAAAATATTTTGGCATTTTTTCAATCATCCTTTTCTCTTCTTTGTTTGCTTTCACGAACTGATGAGGTTGAAAGGGAAATAAAGAGTGATTAATCGATGGACCGGAAAGCAAAAGTTCATGATCACGGATGGAAAGTGTTGATCAAAAAGCGACCTTTTTCTAATTACCATCAACCCTTCCGTCCAGGATTCAAAACGAACAAAAAATGAAAAAACAGAAAAGAGATAAATGGTTATCGGCTTTTCAATATTTGTTCAATGATTAATAGATTTATTTTAGGGTCAGAGAAAAATATGTGTGTATTTATCTTATCATTAGGATGTAGTACTCGTTCGAATTCGTTGGTTGCATTGCGACCGTCGGTATATGAAATATTTATTGGGATTACAAGAAAATACTGTGACTGATAAAAAATATATTGAAGCATATGGGATTATTGGTTATCTTTTTTTTAAATGGTTTTTTTTTCGAGCGAGATAACATTTGGAACGAATTTCGATTTCACCTATGTCAACACAGTTATTTGTTTTTGGATTCATGGCATCAGGCGAGGTTTGTCAACGTGTTTTTTTATTGGTTCCATGGTTAAGGTTAGAGTTATACGATATAATAATTGGAATAAACTAAAAAGTTGAGAGATCTCCTTCTAAGCACATCCGATAGGTGTTCGTTTTGGTTGGTTACTTGTAACAGCTAGTAGAGGGCGTAGTATCTAACCCTCTGCAAAAAACAACACTTGACATCGGTAGGATTCGTACCCAGAAATTCACACTCTCTCCCTATACCAACCACATCTAAAGAAAAGTCGCTCAAATTGTTATATGATATAATAATTGGAATAAACTCGTTGGAATATAAAACAAAAGACAATATAAAAAAATCTATAAAAAAAAAAGTAGAGAGATCTCCTTCTAAGCACATCCGATAGGTGTTCGTTTTGGTTGGTTACTTGTAAAAGACAGTAGCTAAATCGCTGCGAAATTACCACTCCTCTCCCTATACCAACCACCTCTAAAAAAATCATTCAAAAACCCTTGTACAATACAACTTTTATTGTTGAAAAACCATTTGACATCGGTAGGATTCGTATCCAGAAATGCACATTCTCTCCCTATATACCAAACACATCTAAAGAAGTCATTCAAAAAACCTTGTGANCCCTTGTACAATACAACTTTTATTGTTGAAAAGCCATTTGAAATCGGTAGGATTCGTATCCAGAAATACACACTCTCTCCCTATACCAACCACCTTTATAAAAATCATTCAAAAACCCTTGTGCAATACAACTTTTATTGTTGAAAAACCCCTCGACATAGGTAGGATTCGTACCCAGAATGCACATCCTCTCCCTATATACCAAACACATCTAAAGAAAAGTCTCACAAAAAAAAAACTTGTGAAATACAACTTTTATTGTTGAAAAACCCCTCGACATAGGTAGGATTCGTACCCAGAATGCACATCCTCTCCCTATATACCAAACACATCTAAAGAAAAGTCTCACAAAAAAACCTTGTGAAATAAAACATTGATTGTAATAATCTATAGGTGGAGTTGATATAAGAAACAAGTAGCGTAGGCCATCTATATCTGTCGAAAGTAACAAAAGTCTACGTTCATGATCGAAAACCAGTCAATCAATTGAAATATAGCGAGTCGTGAAGTACGTCTTTAATGGTAGCTGGTTAAAAATCGCCTACATATAATTTGTATAATCCACTTAAAGCTTTCCAAACCCTAAATTTCGTGTACATCATTAATTAAATGTATTTCAATTTCTATTTTTGTGTGTTATTTGTTTACTTTATTCTTTTTCTGTCGAAAATTTGATATCTGAAGTGTTCTTGATATGAATGAGTACTGAATGAATATAGAGGAGGATGGATGGATGAGAGACATTAGACGTTTTTCTCGTTTACTTAAAGTGTGGTCTCCAGATATAGCCTGCTACATCGTAACGAATCTTGGAAACACACATATTGTATTGACATAAGGAGTGTTGAAATTGTTGGTCTGTCTGTATACGATTCATGCTATGCGGTTGGGAATTCATTCTCAAGAGATAGTGCGCTTATACAAACACTAAGAGCCGAGCGAACAAACAATGAAAATTAAATTAATTTCGAGAATAGACGAGATAATTTTTAAATGATAATCTCATTTTAGACTGTAAGTGTGTCGCCTTGGTTTCGTTTCGTTATGTGGGGCATTCTGGTCGGTCGATTGAAGTTTTTAGATTACGAATAGAGGTTATTATTGCGTAACTTCATAGTGAACATGAAAATTATGCACAACCAAATAATTTTATTAAAAAAGTTCTAGAAAACTATTCTCTTTTTTTAAAAAGTAGCTCTGTTCAAAAAAAAAAACTTTCTCCTAAGTAAATTCCTTAATAATTGTGGGGATTTACGAAAACAAATCGTTTTCTTTAAACTCGAGAAAACAAAAGGAAAAGTAAGAAGGATCTATGTCAGTCAGTCAGCCAAGCCAGTCAGTTTGAGATATAAAATAAACAAAACGTGAGGATATTAAATGACACAAAAGGAAGGACATAAAAGGGGATATAGATTTTCTTTTTGTGAAGATACACTCATTTTTTTCTGCGGTAAAAAGAAGTTAAAGTTACACGAAGGGGAAAACGTTTAACTAAAAAAAAAAAGATGAAAAGAAAAAGTTTTTCCCATTATAACAGTTTTACTAAGTTGGAAAATTCCCCAAAGTAAGAATAATATAAATAAAGAGCAAAGAAAAAGTCACATTATGTAATGCCAGTGTCATGAACAACATAACGACACAAACCCACATATACATTTTTTCTATTATATGGTTCGTTGTATACTCTGTTTTTATTGTGGAGGATAGATACACAGAAGAGATGACTTTTTAAACCACTTTTCTATATGAAATTGCTTGGAAATTTACTCTTTCGGGTTTAAGGATTACAATAAGGATATTGGAAATACACATATGTTCCATCGAAGACGGTCCAAATTATCGCTTCTTTACAGAGGAGGAGGGAGAAGGGTTTTTTTTTGTCTTGCAAGGTTTCTGGGAGTAAAATGGTTATCGAAATATTGAGTTAATAGAAAATTATGAGTCAAGTAATAATTTACGTGTTTTCAATGTTATTTTTGCTGTGGACAATTGTACATTTTTACTTGTGTGTTAATGCAAAATTTTCCTAAAACTTGTTAGAAGTACTTCAATATAATTTCAAATACCATCACAAATTAAGACTCTTTGAGAATAATTCAGAAAATACCTGACGTGGAATTGATACGAAAATCTTCACGACGATGTCTTCACGATATCGTTAGGAAAATACTGAGACATGACACAGACATAATCCTTTAAAAATTTACTCTTTCAGGTTTAAGGATTACAATAAGGATATTGGAAATACACATATATTCCATCGAAGACGGACATAGGAGGAATAGGGAGCTGTTTTTTGTTCTTGCTGGGTTTCTGGGAGTAAATTTTTTATCGAAATATTGAGTTAATAGAAAATTATGAGTAAAAAACTTGTAGAATATCTTCACGATATCGTGGGGAAAATACTGAGACATCCTTTAAAAATGTTATATGACTGATACATAAGAGTGTGACCACGACCAAATAATAATTGTAAAGTTCCCAAAAACCCAACAAAAAGTAAAAACTGAAAAATTGCTGAAACAAGTTTTCCTAGAAAGAAAAAAGACAACAAAATCGATGGACGGTTAGATTAAATTTTCCGACCGCAGATGGAAATTCCACTCTTTCGACTAGTTATTTTCCTTCTTTATTTAAATAAGCAAAAATGACAAGAATAAAGGATTTCATTTTATTGCAATAGTTTTGCTCCCGCATGCTCTTCTTTCTGTTGTGCTCTGCAATCTAAATCTCAAACCGTTTTATTCAAAGGAAAGTACACGGTCGGTATCTACTTTTCTTTCAAGTTGTTTGTTTAGTTCGTTTAGAATGGAAATTATTATTTATTTAATTTAAGATAATGGGGTTTTCAGGTAAATTGGTCTCTTTCTGCTTTTTCCCTGGAAGACATTCTTTTCTAGGAACTTTTACTTTGAAGATATTTTCTTGGTAGTTTTGAAAGTTAAACTATATAAACCATTTTCCTAAAGCGAAACGAAAGACAAAGACGCAGGACATTTACCCTCTAATGATTAGGCTATGATTGTTGGAAGCGCAAAAAGGAAACCTTTTTCACAGTATGCATGCAGGACAAAGAAGTCCACCGAGAAATTACCATTCTACCCCTTAGGAAGCCATATGGCTACATCCTTACAAAGAAAAAGAAAACAGACAGACGAAACATATGTTGTACTTACCGGTAATGCTTCACACATATTACTATCCCAATTTTGACTATTTGTTAAAATGTTGAATTCATCTTCATTACAATTCTTGGAGAGATCGTAAAGGCCTGGTGGTCGTGGCGGTGGTGGGATGTTGAATAGCGGTGGTGGCCCTGGTCCACCACATTCATCACATTCAAAATCATCTTCCAACATTTTCCACATTAATGGTTCTTGATTGAAATTAATTTTGATAAGTTGTTTGTACTCGTAGCGCAAAGGACATCGACAACGTAGAAAGGACTCTTTCCCGATGCTTGCGTGTACAATGAAAATTTATTTATATTGTTGGAATAATAAATTTTATTATTATCTGTTTGATTCCTTTTGTTTGCTTGTCAAATCCAATTCATTTTTGGTTGGTTGGCTGGCTGGCAGTTCTGTGTTGTATTATTATTACAAGTGGTGGAACTGGGGATATGTCCTGATTTTAATCCAAACTGAAAATAAATAAAATGTTTGTATGAATTCAATGAAATCCAATAAATTGTTAAAAATATCACGTAATAATTAAATAAGGACTCGGAATCATCTTCTTACTGTATCTACCCTGCAGTATCTACCGCTACACGAACTTTGAACTATACTCAATTATCTATGTATGTATATTCCAATCACGTATTATTGAAATAGCGGAAGAAAACACAAAAAAAATCAAACAATAAACAGTGAGTTTTTATATTTTATTGAATTATTGTAACATTAGGGGATAGTTTTATATTGAGACAGGATTATCCTGCAATCCTACTAGCTCGCGCTGACAGGACATTTTTTGTACTTTGTATTCTATTCGGTTTTTATTGGATTCTAGGGGATGGCTTTGACTTCTTTATTGGATTTTTTTGTGTAATAAAATAGGGTAATAGTTTTTGTAGATTTAAAAAATGCTTGGTTTTTGAGAGTAATTTAAAAAAATAAATTAAAACAACTAAAAACCTTCAATATCATAAATCTTGTTTCCAAAAGACAACAATTACTTCATTATCTATCGTTGAGATGTCATTAAACTACAATTGCTTAATTATTTTAGTAGACCGACGACCGAAGCGAAGTCCAGGTAGAGGAGAAACATAAGGTAATTTATTTTTATTATCGACTTTCTGGTCTGGTTTGGGTCAGGTCGTTGCTTTGAAATATAGAATGAAAACCAACGAGTTCTTTTACCTGGGATTTTCATTTTAATTTGTAATTTTTTTCTCCTTCGGCTCTTATCTCATTACTCGAGAGTACGTAAAGTCAAAGAAGAAGTTTGTCGTCTAGACCGTAGTGGACTCACAGTTGAATAAAGAACAGTAAAGAACACAAAAGAGTAAAAGAAGATGAGGAGGAGAAAAAAACCAAAAGTTTTTAACAAGTCGACACTTAATTTTCATTAAAAAGTCGCCGTTGCACATGAAACTGCCATCAGCCAGAGAAATGCCCTATTTGGCAAGTTTTCAAGAAAAACCTTCAGCATTTGCATATCCCAGAGGTGGCGGAAACTAAAAATCGATAAACTTAAAGGGAGGAGGCAGTAAGGAGCTCTTCTACTAATTAACTCATATATCTTAGCGATTTTCTGTTACTCCGAGTGAGAAACTTCCTTTGCGAGCAAACAAAGAGAATAATTAAAGACAAATACGTTAAGGAACATTTTTTAATTAGTTTTCCATTAAATTTATGTCTGTGTATTTCTTGCGAAGGGATGGAATTTTAATGTAAATCTAATTTACGACCAGGGTGAACTTGATTCATTCATCATGAACAACAGCAGCAAACAGCACAAACACTTGAGCGAGCGAGCGGATGAGTGAGTGAGTCCCTGTGATTTCAGCATGTGTGTAATGTTTATGACACATCTTTCTTGTTTTCTTGTTCTTTTCAGTTTACAACTGTAATTAAATTCTTCTTAACTCTCGAACTGGAACTGAGAAAAACTACAACAAAATGTTTGCAATAAAAATTTAAACGCCTTGGGACGCTGTAGGTACTGCAAAATAGTTGGAGATACTTTGTCTTTTCTCTTCTGTCTTCTGTTCATTCTTTCTGTCTATCTATCGGATACAGGAATATGATACTTTTGTATATCTATTAGATACTTTTTGATGTGTCTATTTTAAGGTCTTTCTAGGAATTCCTTTTTATTTTCGTATTTCTGATAGGATATTGAAGATTCACTTTAGGATTTACAGATAAGAGATATTACCTTCGATTGTATAGAAGTTATGATTTTATTTTAATTAAAAATTCTTCGAATTTTCGGATTTCTAATAAATATTGCTTCTGTTTCTTAAAAGGATTCACAGAAAAAATATATTTTTATCAATATGTAAAAAAATTGTAATGTATCTATTAGATACTTTTTTAATATAGGGGGAAAAAATTGCAATCAATATTCAAGAAATGTATTTATTAGATTTTTCTTGAAATATTAATAGTTATACACTTTCATATTGCAAAATCTAATAAACATCCAATATTAAACAAATATCTACTAGATATTCCTTTGCTTTTTTTTTAAGGATGAATAATTTAATTGTCTTGAAAAAAATGTATCTATTAGATATTTAATGGAGGATTGACAATTTAAGGTATTTCAATTTATAAGATTCTGTTATTTTTTAAAATTCTATGAGATACTTCTTTCAGAAAGATNTCTAATAAACATCCAATATTAAACAAATATCTACTAGATATTCCTTTGCTTTTTTTTTAAGGATGAATAATTTAATTGTCTTGAAAAAAATGTATCTATTAGATATTTAATGGAGGATTGAAAATTTAAGGTATTTATAAGATTCTGTTATTTTTTAAAATTCTATGAGATACTTCTTTCAGAAAGATCGTGTAAGTAAATATTCAAAGTACATTTTTATAAATATTCAAGAAAGATAGATACTTTCTTATACATTGTATATTAAAAAAAAATATNTACTTTCTTATACATTGTATATTAAAAAAAAAAAATAACTTCTAGATACTTATTTCAGTTGACAAAACCTAACCAACATCCAATATTAAAATAATATCTATTAGATATTTTTGAATTTCCTTCAATTCTCAAGATTTTTGAAATGAATCTTATAGATACTTCTTTGATATAGGGAAACAAATGTACCTATATTGAATATTAAAAAAATGTATTTTCTAGATAGCAAAATCCAACATTCAATATTAAAATAATATCTATTAGATAATTTTGTTATCTTGTAATTCTGAAGAAACAAATTTTATTCACTTTTCAAGAAATGCATCTTATAGATACTTTTTTCAGATAGCAAAAGCAGAATATAACAGCAATGTATCTACAATATTTTCTAAAGATTTCATAATCTAATGTCTCAAAATGCATTTAATAGATACTTCTTCCAGAAAAATCGTTAAAGTAAATATTGAAAGCATAGTTACACAAAGAAGATATTAAAGACAAATGAAATTCTCACCGTGTGCACCAAAGGTGATGCGAAAAACACACAAAAGACTAAAGCCGCAAAGTCTTTAAATATTGACCAAGTCAAATTAACAATTCTCGTTAAAAACCACGGTTTTCATTTTGTCTTGTTGTCTTCTCATGTGAAAGATCTCCTAAGAAGAATACCAAAACAAATATTGAATTAATATATTTTTTTGAAGAAAGCGTTGAAAGATAAGATTTGCATTCTTATCATTCTTACAACATAACACGTCTTTGCTGGTCCAAACCAATTTAGATAATGGATTGTAAGTGAATGTGTCAAGATCTGATGAAATTTATGTCGTCGTTCGGAGGAGATGAAGATAAGAAATGGAAGAATCGAATGAATACCTACATTTGACTAACGCTTCTTCTAGTATCCAAGATAATCCAATTTCTTTGAGATCATTAATCACTTCACTTTCTGTGTTATTTAGAATGCACTGTTTCACTCTTGATTATAAACTTTTTCCTTCTTCTTTTTAAAGCACTATAAATTCGTTACGATTTTCTTCTCTTTTTTTTAATATTCTTTTTTATAGATTATAATTCACTTCATCTCAATTTTATTTCGAGAGATAAGTATCGTTAAATTCGTCAAAAATTTGTAAAAATTATCGTAATTAAAAAATTATCCGAATGAAATTCTCATGACTTCTCCCGTGTAACTTCAAATCAAAACTGATTCGTTTGAACAAGATCCAGCCAGTTGTGTAGAAAAACGTTTCGTATTCACGAATGCATAGAAAGCGAGAAAGGAGAGAGAGAGAGCGAATTCATTTCGATTCAACATTTTTGATTCTCTCTGGTTCAAATTTGAAACGAAACACTCTCTTTTGAAACCATTCAATTTTCTTGTTGCAAACATATATTTTTTTTTCATTTGAACCTTATCATTCAGCAACAAGCAGCAGAGCATTTCTTCAGGACTTGCGCGCATTGGATCCCGGCGATTCTTTTACTTGTTTTTGTAGATACAGATATGCTATGTTAAAGAAGGACTTTTGGGAGCACTAAATTCTATCATCCTTTTTGTCAGTTCACTTTTGCAGAGGATTTCTTCATGATTTATAGACCAGTCTTTTGTATATTTAATTAGTTACCTCGAGGTTTGAGTGCACTTTTCTATTTGTGTTTTTACTCTCATTAACAGGTTTTTTAATATGGGAAATGTTTGTAGATATTTTAAGAAGAACAACAATTAAAAGGTTTCAAAATAAAATATTGTTGAGTTTTGAAATGTCATACAATTATAAGAAACAAAATATAGTTATTATCTTAAGAATAACGAAACAATTAAACAATACTTCAAATTTAGAGTAAATGGAAAATGTGTAGAAATCTCTTAGAATTTAAAATGAATCTAATAGATACTAATTGTTAAAAAATAAAACAAATAACTCACTATATAAAAGTAGTGCTGACAATTAGAAATTATTGCATTCCTTCGTTCTCATTAATTAAAAACGAAATTTAAATATAGATAAATTCTGGGATAAAGAAATTTCAATTTATTCAATTATTGTTATTAAAGAAACAAAAATTCTATAAAAAAATATTATTTCAGAATTTTAGAAGAAAACAAAAATAAACATATATTTAAAAAACAAAGAAATGTATCTATTAATTTGCTTGATAATTTAGTTTTCTTAAAACTCGCAAAGACAAGTGTCTTTTCGTTTTTTGATTGATGCTGTTTTTTTGTTTAGAAAAATAGAGAAGATANCGCAAAGACAAGTGTCTTTTCGTTTTTTGATTAATGTTGTTTTTTTGTTAAGTTTAGAAAAATAGAGAAGATGTCTTAGTTATTTATATATCAGATAAAACCAATATAAGGATATGTGTTAGAATTCAAGAAATATATCTATCAGATATTTTTTTAAGTCTTGACAAATTATTTTTCTCTAACTTCTTAAAGTTGATGAAAGTATTCATAATGTCAAATGTGTCTATCCTCATATTTTCGATAGAAAAAAATGTAAAACTTTACTCCCTAAGGTAAATTACAAATGTAGCTTAATTATTGAAAAAAAAACATTATTCTCTGAACAAATAAGTGGAAAACAAATTTATGTATAAAAATCTCTTGGATTTTAAAATGTATTTATAAGATCCTATAATATTAAAAAAATATATCTATCTATTAGATACATTTTCAGATATAAAGGTATAACAACATTCAAGAAATGTAATAATTTAGTTTCCCTTAACTTTGAAATATAATTATCTAGTAAAGTTAGATTTAAAAATTAGAAAAAATAAATTTGCAGTCAAGAAATTAATCTTTGAGATATTTTGTGAATGTAGATAATAGAATAAATGAATTTTAATATTTTTAGTAAAGTCTTATGATAATTTCGTTTTCTTAATACTGTTAAGGCTTGGAAAAGTATCAATCTATCATATCTATTAGATACTTTTAAAAATATATTTAAGTACATCCAGAAAATTACATGACAGATGTTTTTACAAATCAGAAAACTACTAATTCTTGTTAATATATTCATTAGATATTATATAAATATATATTTTAGAATAACTGTATCTTAATGTTTAAAAAAAAACTTTAAATTAAGATTAGTTATATTACAATAAATCTATAATATCTTTAATAAAGCTTCATTCAAATCTTGTATTCGTAAAAATCCTAAAGCTCAGAAAAGCATCAACAATTTTCAATGTATCTATTATATATAGATACTTAAACTATAGAAAATAATGGAATAAATATACTGACATTCAATAAATGCATAGTGTAGATATTTTGTAAATATAGATATTAAATCTTATATTACAATAAATCTATTATATTTTTAATAAATATTTATAATAATTTTGTTTCACAAAAGTATCAAATATCTATTAAATACTGGTTTAAAAAGAATAATATTAAAATACATAAAAATCTATCAGATATTTCTTGAAGGCTTCATAATTTAATGTTCTCAATAATCAGAAAAGAACCATATTTTTTAAATGTATCTAGGTAGATACTAATTTGATAATAATTAACAAATTATTTATTATTATATTATAATGTATCTATAAATAAATAAATATATATACATAAAGAATAAACAAATTTTATTGTGAAATTTTTCTTGAATTCTTCATAACTTAATGTATTTAAGAATCAGGAAAGAACCATACTTTTTTAAATGTATCTAATAGATACTTCAATTATATTTTTAAAAAATCAAAGAAATATATTAATATTCAATAAATTCATCGCTTAGATATTATATAAATACAGAAATTAATAAATATATTTTTAAAAAAGAATAATAATTTTGTATTTATTTGAAAAATTAAAAATGTATTTGTTTGAGTATTTATGATAATTTTGTATCAATGTATCTATTAGATACTGGCCTTAAAAGAAAAGTATTTAAATAAATACAAATCAAGAAATGTATTTGTTATGTACAACATTCAAATATGTACCATACACATTATTTGGATAATTTCTAAGCACACATTTATTGTGTAGACTACATATTAAAGTGTGTAAGTTACTCATTGAAATATGTGGAATATTTACAATAATTAAAATGTGTACATTTTTAACAATAAAATGTGTGTAGCACGAACAGAATATGCACTTCACAATTTACATTTTAAATATGTTCTAANCATTGAAAAAAATACCAGTACATTCAAACAGAAAATGGTAATATGTAACCCACTCAAAAGAATATGCAACCTCCCTGATCGTTGAAAAAAGTACTTATTTCGAGTGTAGAAAATTCATCAAACGAAGTATGTTAAAAAATATTGCATTTGAAATATGTCCTACTGCAGTACATTAAAATATATAGGGTACACATTTCGTTTTTTCAGTGTAGATATAACAATAAAAGGATATATTAAATGTTTAACAATAACTTAAAATATATTGTTATTTTTTTAGTTGTAAAACTTAAATACCAGAAATGCTCAATGTATGAATCTATTAGATGCTTGTCTTAAAAGAAAATACTTGAATACATAAACATCCCGGAAATATATAAATATTCTTAAGAATCAGAAAAATACTAGAAGATATATATGTTAGATCCTTTTCAATATAAAAACCTTCATTAGCATTTTATGTTCACATTCAATTCTTTCCAAAAACTAACACGATAGATTTAATTTAACCTCAATAATTAATGATATATAAAGAATATAGATGTCAAATTAGATATGGCTATAACTCTATTATATTTGTAATAAAGCTGTGTAAAATGTAAAAAGTAAGAATCTCAAAAATCAGAAAAGTATTAAATATGTTCAATTTATTTTTTAAATACTACAAACAAAATATTTATTGGATTATTTATGATAATTTACACAACTTTTCCAAAACAAACAAACAAACAACTATGTTCATACNATTTATTGGATTATTTATGATAATTTACACAATTTTTCCAAAACAAACATTGAACTATGTTCATATCAGGAAATGTATCTATCAGTTATTTCTTGAATTTTATGTTCTCATATTAAATACTTAATTTATATTGACTTTCAAGAAATGTATTGATGTCACATTTTGTAAATATAGATATTAAAATAAATATATTACATTTTTAATAAATATTTATACAATTTTGTTTTGCTACAAGGTTTCAAAAATACCAATTATATTATTATTACCATTATATCTATTAGATACTTGTTTAAAAAGAAACATAATTAACTACATAAAAAACAAGAAATGTGTATCTATTAGATTATTTATGATAATTATAATTTAGAGAATTCTTTCAGATAAAACAAATATTGAACTAAGTTTCCTGCCAAAACCTAACACCACATGAAAGACAGATGAACCTCAATAATTAATATCCTCACAAGTTCACCAACCACCGATAATTTATTACGAACGCCAGGCCAACCCAATAGACTCATCAACCCTAACAAGCGTTTATAAAAACGTTTTTCAACCGCAGAAAAAACTTATCAAATCGTAATACCTTCACTGAATTCAAGAACATGCAGGTAGAAAATGAAATGAATGAAAATCAAAGAGAGAAGAATATTTTTCTATCAACATTCTCTCGATTTCATAGGAACAGTTGGAATCGGGTCTGCCCTTGTCCTTGAAAATGTTTCAACATAGAAAGATGGAAAAGAACGATGAAAAAGAAGACGAAAATTCAAAACAACAATTTTCCAGTGAATATTTTCAAAGAGTATCTATCCTTGAGTTTTTCGTACTAATTGCAGAAGGTGTTAATGTTGTTATGATATTTTTCTGATGTGGTAGAAAAACAACCTTCATAATCTCTTAGAACTAGGGGATTATAGAAAAACTTTTCTGACATGTCGTTTGGTTTGAAAATTATAATATTCATATTGGAGTTCTTGTTTTGTTTATTGTTGTTCGGTATTTAAAGGATTTTAACTTTGAGGTGTATTTGAATAATAGTTGGAAATCTTATTTTATTTAATGGTCATTGTTTAAGATGGCNAAGGATTTTAACTTTGAGGTGTATTTGAATAACAGTTGGAAATATTATTTTATTTAATGGTCATTGTTTAAAATGGAACTTTTTTAAAAATTTTGTTTAGTATTTAAATAATTTCTAAATATATAACAAAAAATACTTTTTATTTTACAAAAAAAAAAATTTTTTAAGAAGAAAATAAAAATGACTAAACATTTGTAGTTTTAATATTTTTTTTTGCAAAAAATACTAAACAAAATTTATTAAATTTAATAAATAAAAAATATTAATTTTTTTTGTAAAATTAACTTAGTAACAAATTTGAGTTAACACTTTAGTTTCCGTAAAATCTCCAAGACTTATTTTTTTATTTACTAAATTATATATATTTTGTTTAATTGGAAAATTTAATTTAATTTTTAAATTATCTTTTTTTTTTATTTCTTTGTATATTCAGAAAATTTAGATAAAGTTCTAAGAAAATGTAAATGTGACATTACTATTTTGTCCATTAAATGTTAGTAAAAAATACTTAAAAATATTTAGTTAATATTGAAAGTAGAGA
>JXPG01006318.1:0-11231 GCA_001015175.1 Megaselia abdita | reverse complement strand
TTTTTATATTTTTATATTTTTATATTTTTTTCTTAGTTTTAATTTTTTTTAAATACTTAAATTTTTTTATCTCCGCAACATTACCACCGATGATGTGATGATGATGCTGGTTCAGTTCAATTCAGTTAAAGGGGAACAAGAAACAAAACAAAGAGGAAAACACAAAAAAACCCAAACAAATAATTTATCTTCTCAACCGCAATAGACCAGAGCCGACAAAACAATTAATTCAATTAGAGGAACTTCGAACTGAATAGTCAATATATTAAGACACAATGCGTCCCTGGACTTAATAACTTAACCTCCTATAACGTTTCTCCTCTCATACATTGTTTCGCTGGTTGGTTGGTCGGATGGCTGGATTGGATCCCGCTTTATTCATACATGATTAGGTTGATATAATTTCTTGGTTGAAAGAGTTAGTCAGCTAGCAACAACAACCACTAGCAAGAGCAACATCCACCATCCAACCGACAATATGAATCCATCCAGCTAACTAATAGTTAGTTGTTCAGTCAGATAGCCGCGAAAAAGATAAATAATTTAGTTTGAGAGTCAGCTAAGACGACCGACGACGACTGCAAAATGAGGCTATTTTGTGTATAGTTTTTGGCATGGATTGCAAAGTTGGTTCGCTTTTGGATAATTTCTTGTAGTCATAGTATATATACAACAATTTATTGTGTGAATTGTTGTTTCTTATTTAGGGAGCGACACTGCTGGTGTACAAGGGTCAACAGTTATAGTGAGTCGCGATCGCGATGCTTAAATCAATTCATTTTCATTTCATTCGTTTGCTTTTTGCGATTAATTTTGAAGTTTTTTTTTCCATTTTTTTAATATATTTTCTTGAATTTTTCCCTACTTTGAAGAATGGTGATGACGACGACTGGAGATGATTATGTCGATTGCAACATAGAGCAACAACAATTATATCATGTTTAGTGCACATTATTATTTGTTTTATGGTGATTTTGATTCACATTTAGATATTCTAGCTTCTGGCGATCATTCATATGAAGGTTTTTGGTGGTGATTCAAGGGAATTTGTAATGGAATTGGTTTTTGTTTTAAAATATATAATATTGTATGAATTCAGTCAGAGGGAATGGTATAATTAAAATGAAGCGGTTTTAATTCTACAATTACCCCACTCACAACCTCTGAATCCACCCTCAAACCCTTTCCTACGCCCCTGTATTTCCAATATTTTTATGAGGGTTTGTAGACCTTATTGATTGATACCTTCAAAATGAAGTATTNGTCAGAGGGAATGGTATAATTAAAATGAAGCGGTTTTAATTCTACAATTACCCCACTCACAACCTCTGAATCCACCCTCAAACCCTTTCCTACGCCCCTGTATTTCCAATATTTTTATGAGGGTTTGTAGACCTTATTGATTGATACCTTCAAAATGAAGTATTACGCGACCCTACATGATTGAAGATAACGAAGGTACCTACTAAATTGTCAATTTTGTATAAGCCATTGTACCCTACGCCACTGCATACAGAAATTACAAAAAGTAACGATAAAGATTTAAAGTGCTCATGAGTACCTTTAAAACGCGGTATAAAACTTGAAAATCGGAGAAGATTTGCTTAACTAAAATTTAAAAAAAACTTAAATTGGAAGATTCCAGAAATGGAGCTTTAGCGCCATCTGCTGTCGACGAATAAAATTTCTGTTAGTGCCAGTTTGTAGTAGTCAGATAGAGAGAGAGAATGAGGTATCACATATCAATATCGGATAATGATTAATCTTTAAAGTTTACTTTGCAAAGGTTCACAGCAGACAGACGAACGAACAAAGCGGTACTTAGAACTACGTTCCGTAGTAGCACTACGATTTTTTTTAATAAAATTTATTCTAAAATTGCCCAACTCAGAGGCTCTGGCCCATCCTTACTTCAAATAACATATCAGGAAACATAAAATTTAAAAATACTTAAATTGAAAGCTTCCAGAATTTAAGCGCTGTTAATTTAATTCGGTTAATAACAGTTTGTACACCGAAAAAATAAAGTAGTAAAATTTACTACAAAACTTGTAGTAGATTTGCGCGTGTTGCAAATTTTACAATATTTAGTAAAAATCACTATTTTACGAAGTAAAATTCACTACGTAAATTACTTGTGAAATTTACTATTACTATTGTTTTGTAATAAAATGTTCTTTAAATAGTTAAATTTACTATAAAAAGTATTGCAAAAATTACTACAATTTTACTACTTAGTAAGATTTTCTATTTATAGTAAAAAATACTACTCTTGTGATAGTAAGATTTACTACTAAGTGGTCAAAATATTTTATTGGTGTTAATTTCTATTAATAATAAAAATTACCACTTAAGAAATAGCTTAAAATACTACTTAATCTCTAGATTGTAGTACAAAAAATAGTAATAACTTCATTAAGTAAAAATCTCAACATATAGTAAAAATTGCTAATCTAGAAATAGCTTAAATTACTATTTTTTAGTAAATATTTCTGTTCGAAATTTTAGTTTTTCATTTAGTCATGAGTTCAAACCCAGATGATGATAGTTTTTTTTGTTTGTCTTACTACAAATGGAAGTAAATTTTGCATATATGTAGTAAGTTTTACTAATAGTTGAAATACCATCATTATATTTTTTTTTCAGGAATGAGTTCAAACTCAGACAATGTCTTTGTTTTCTATTTTACTACAAAAAGAGTAATATTTAAATTAGGTAGTAAAAAGTAAAGCATAACCGCTTCAATTGAAAGCCCAGCATTAGTATTTTTTAATGCATTTGTATTATATTTTATTTCACTGCCTATGGCTATGCACTTTAAGATGTTGGAACTTTGTCGAAGTTAATGTAAAGTATTCGAGTTTAAAGCCTACCTCAAACGTTACTTTTCTAGGAGAGTTAAGCAAATGTTAATAATATAATAAAATTAAAAAAAACTTAATTATTTTTATATATTTAATAAGAGTTACTATTTCGAAAATGTTACTATTTTAAATGTATGTTGGTTTTTGAATTCTGAAGTAACAGATTTTTAGTAAAATTTACTACTTATTTTTTTCATGTATCACATGCCCATTTAACCCTTCAGATCTGCGTTGCAAAAGGTTTACGACAGAGGGAACAGACAGACAGGTGGACGGACAAAATACATAGACATAAAATACAATCTGAATGTTTCAAAAAAAATGTATATCCTCTTTAAATTTAATTTTAATAAAACGCTGTATTTTATATGTTATATTAAGACCTTCATGAGTTAAATATTTCACACCTAAGTCAAAATAAATTCATATAATTAATTCCTTTCTTGTGTTAAAACTGCAAAGATTATTTACGATTCGAATATTTTACAACTAATGTATTAGAACATCGTAACATTTACTAAATTTACCATTTAAGTCAAGTATAATTTGCTCTAAACTCCTCTTGAATTCAATTATTCACACTGATTCTTATCATGGAATAAATATATACCAGGGATTCGTATAATTCTTAACAATTTCTTGTAAAAGTTACAAAAACTCAACGAATATTTCATAAAATTTCTGTATAGGAATTCTTTAAAGTAAAAATCTTGTCGCATTTAATACATTTACACTTTAAGATTCCCTTTTAATTTTTTATGTAAATTATATTTTTCCTAGACCACATATTCTCAACATATTTTAATCATCCAAAATGAAACATTAGAAAAAACAGTTTGTTTATATTCAGTCAATGAAGGTAACTCAATTTTCTAAGAAACAAATAAAACAAAGCATATTTAGCGAACATCTGGAAGCTAAAGAAAGATTGGCTATCTAAGCACATTCGACTAGCTGTTCTTCTTCGTTCTATTCTTATATCAAAGCCTAACAAGCTATGAATACCTCCCGTGGATTATGTCCAATGTTCAGTTCATGCTTAGGATGTCACTTTTTTAGGCGCCGTTTTTCTTTGCATCTTTCGCAATTTCAAGAACATACATTTTCTTAATCGATAAAGAAATAAAAATATCCTCACAAAAGACAAACAAAGAGATACCTTCAATTAATTAAATTGGTTACAAAATCATTAACACCGATTAAAAAGAACTAAAACACCAATTACAAGAAGAAGGAAAAGAAGAAATAAACACGTATATAAAAGCTTTTGACAACATCGATTTGCATACCTTGATCATCATAAAAATAATCCATCGGTTGGTCTTTGTCCCTACTCTCGTCCGTCATTTTCGAAAACTGCACTTTGAGAGAAAGAAAATTTACATTTTTTTTTATCGATGGTAAATTGAAGAAGAATTGAAAAGTAATGGAAACCCACCTAAACAGCAAAACTGAACGACGATAAGATACTTCCGGCGATCATCTAAAAAAAGTTTCTGGCTTAAGTTTTTTGTATGGTTTTTTTGAGAAACAAAAAATGTTAAAATTAAAAGAATTAAATTATGAAGAACATTTGGATTGTTGGTAAGTATTTGGTGTCTCTTGCAAATTATTTTAAAATTTTGGATTTGTTGAAACCTCCAAAAATACTAAACCTCCAATACAAATTTGTATTTTCGACGAAGAAATAAATTTTCAAAAATCATAAGAATCAATATTGGCTTCTTAAAAACTGTTAGGACTTTACAAATATATTCAATAACCGTCAATAACTGTCTATTAAAATAAATTAAAAGGTAATGGAAACCCACCTAAACAGCAAAACTGAACGACGATAAGATACTTCCGGCGATCATCTAAAAAAAGTTTCTGGCTTAAGTTTTTTGTATGGTTTTTTTGAGAAACAAAAAATGTTAAAATTAAAAGAATTAAATTATGAAGAACATTTGGATTGTTGGTAAGTATTTGGTGTCTCTTGCAAATTATTTTAAAATTTTGGATTTGTTGAAACCTCCAAAAATACTAAACCTCCAATACAAATTTGTATTTTCGACGAAGAAATAAATTTTCAAAAATCATAAGAATCAATATTGGCTTCTTAAAAACTGTTAGGACTTTACAAATATATTCAATAACCGTCAATAACTGTCTATTAAAATAAATTAAAAGNAACACGTATATAAAAGCTTTTGACAACATCGATTTGCATACCTTGATCATCATAAAAATAATCCATCGGTTGGTCTTTGTCCCTACTCTCGTCCGTCATTTTCGAAAACTGCACTTTGAGAGAAAGAAAATTTACATTTTTTTTTATCGATGGTAAATTGAAGAAGAATTGAAAAGTAATGGAAACCCACCTAAACAGCAAAACTGAACGACGATAAGATACTTCCGGCGATCATCTAAAAAAAGTTTCTGGCTTAAGTTTTTTGTATGGTTTTTTCGAGAAACAAAAAATGTTAAAATTAAAAGAATTAAATTATGAAGAACATTTGGATTGTTGGTAAGTATTTGGTGTATCTTGCTAATTATTTTAAAATTGGGGAATTTTTTGAAGCCTCCAAAAATACTAAACCTCCAATACAAATTTGTATTTTCGACGAAGAAATACATTTTCAAAAATCATAAGAACCAAGATTGGCTTCTTAAAAACTGTTAGGACTTTTCAAATATATTCAATAACCGTCTGTCTTTTAAAATAAATTAAAATTATGAAAAAAAAAAAAACCCACAAAAGAACTAACCAAAACCCATTCCATCATTTATAGAAACAAAAGAAAAGAAGAAACTCGTAAAAAGAAATATGCTGATGCATGTCAGGTTTTGTGACAAGTTATAATATGCAAAGCATCTCTCTTCCCAAAGCTTTTGTATCATTTTGGTCATACTAAGTCACATAATTTGTAGTCGATCCCACCGTTTATAGTCAAAACGTCTCTATTCACTGGTTAATACAACTTTAAGTCGAGTTCTAAAGAGAAGTTGATCTGATTCACAGATAATAGCAACAGTCAGTTGAATCTGCATATGAGAAACGAAACTCGAAACGAAAAAGCATACGCGAAGGCCACACTTTTTTTCAATCATAATAACGCTTAAAAGAAGACCAGTTTTTTGGCGATGAAGAAGAAGTTAAGTTAAGAAGAAGTAGGAAAGAAACATGTTTCACTCTTTTGGCTGACTGGATTATTGCCTCTTAAAATGCAATTTCAACTCGATAATTCTATGAGTTTTATGATTATTGTTTGTAGTTTCTCTGTAGTTTTTGTTTCACTGTGAAGCACCTTCAGGGGTGGCAGTCAACGCTTGAGGTACATTGGGTATTTTTTATTTTATATTTGAATTGGTTTCTATAGTAAATTCTTTGGTTTTCAGAATTTTTCATGAAATTGTTAGTCATAGACGAGTTAGAACTTTCGGAGTCTGATCTCTGATGTTTTCCACTGAAATGAAACACCCTATGCAACTTCAGATTCCGAAAGGTCTATGGTTTAGTACCTCCTTTTTCGAAATATATCTTCCAGTTTCTGAATTTTTCAAGAACTAAGTCCCAGACAAAATTTGAGGTACAACGGGCTTTGGAGGTATTTTTTATGTTATTTCTGAATTGGTTTCTATAGTAAATTTTATAGTTTTTCAGAGTTTTTCATAAAATTGTTAGTCATAGACAAGTAATAGAAAAGACAACTTTCGGAGTCTGATCTCTGATGTTTTCCACTGAAATCGAAACACCCTATGCAAATATTATACTAACAGGATGCTTCCGCTAAAGGGGAAAACTTCAGATTCCGAAAGTCCGAAAGATCTATGGTTTATTAGTCTGCCTAGGACACTGCTCCTGGATCCTGGATGATCTTGCATAGTTTTTATTATTAATTTCTTTCTTATATTATTTCCTTATCTTATTTCCCTTGTCAGATTTCGATTACCAATAAATGCAAGAAAGTTCTGGACAAACATTTCAAGGCTCCTTATTAAATTTCAGATTTTTTCCCGACCTAATATTAGAGTTATGGAAAAAAATGCATGCGTACATTTTTTCCGGGACAGTCCTTATATATATGAAATCGAACCAAATATATCAAATCAAGTAGAAAACAAACAGATCTCACCAACATCAACATTTCCACAGACTATTTTGAGTCAGTAAAGGATATACTAAACTAAAAATCTACAGGACCCTCATTATATCTAATTCTGATATATCGTAAACGTTATCAATATCAAACAAAGAAGTAGTTCCTCAAAGTCATATCTTCCTGTTGAGCCCTGTACTTTCCTTCTATGTTGTAGCATTTCCTTCTCAGACCTCCTATCTCTTCATTCCACCAGTAGCAGTGTTGTGCTCGTCGACTGGATGTCCTTCTTGGACCCAGGGCTTCCTTAAATAAAGACGGCTGATCTTTAGCTGAATCAACAGCTCTTCTTTTTGTGTCTTCCTTATTTTGGATAAAGTTCCTCCTACGAATCATATCAGCATAAGTCACATCTCCTGTAGACTGTAATGATCGCGTCAGGTCTGGATATTTTCAATCCCTTTTTCCTCCGTTTCCTCTTCTTGGTGACTTTTTTTTTCCAGGCATGTTCTTTCCTGGATATTTTCTCCTGGCTTGTCAACTGATTTGTTGACTTCTCCTTGGAAGCCTGTTGCTTCTCTGTCATCTGGTGTTCACTCGTTGTTAGCTAGCTTTCTCTTCGAGTCAACAAGGGTGATATTTGCCACGAATTTTTCTTCGTTGACTCCAGGTTTCGCTTAAGGCGTAGGTCTATCCGGACTTAAAATTAATTCGCCTTTGCTATGGCGTCTCTCATAGGCTAGTGATGTTCTATTGATGTATGTATTATTTTATCGAAATAACTAAACAAAAATTATAATTTTTGTTTGATTTTAGATATTATTTTAATTCTTCAGGATACAAATTTAAAGCTTTCCATGTCTTACATTTATATCCATCTAAAACCAATAATCAAAATAATTGAAATTACCCGTAGACCCCAAAAGCCCACCACTGCATATGATTCACATCGTAGATTCATTTGTCGTGTACCCAATTTATCAGTATCGTAATAATTTTAGTTAGTATTTCTTTGGAATTACACAATCCACCATCAGGCAAGACCAGAGTGTATATAAGATTTTCTCCATGTTATCAAAGTCGTAGCCATAGTGAGTAAGACTAAGAAAACATATAGACAAACCAGCAGCTAACTAACGAAATGAAGATGTATCGACTAGCCATAAAACACGATACAACAAATTTTTTGTGTATCTTCGTTAAAACAACAGACAATGTAGACAACATGCATGTATGACTGTGGTTTTTCTTTCTTGACACTTTAGGAAAAATTGACAGAGGAATTTTCAAGGGAAGTTCAAAATGTGTTGATCTTAACAATTAAATAAAATCAAGCAAAATTAAACATTTTTTTTTATTAACTTAATTTAGTGTCTAACTTTTTTTTATTAATTTTATCTTACTTTAATTAAAAAAAAAAAAAAATAACTGACAAAAAACAAAGTAGGCTTTTTTTTCAAAAAATCTTCAAATTAAAATAAAATAAAAAAAATAAAATTAAAAAATGATTGTTTAAATTTGTAGTGTTTTTGAATTTTAGTTATTTAATAAATTTTACCAATCATTTTGAAATTCAAAGAAAAAACAAAAAATCATTCCTCTCGGATATTTCAGAATTGAAGTAGACTTAAGAGGAAAAAAAAATGAAACACAAAATTCTAGCAGTGTCCACAAATAAAACCCAAACAGTGTGCAATGTCGTCCGTCTTCACGCTGCAATTGAATTTCCAAGCTTCGTTACAACAATTTATTAACGAATAATGCCCATTTAGTTGAAAAATTTGAGACAAAAAGTGATGGTGATTAGATTTCGTAATGCATAAGCTTCAGCTTTAGACACAGCAGCATTATGCAAATCATCACGCAGATCTTTGTTGTTCAATTAAAATGGTTATTAATTATAGAAACGTTCTCTGAACGGAATACAAAGAGATTGATGGATAGTGTCTGCGGTCACAGTGAATTCACTTTCGCCTACAGTTCGAAGGGGAATGGATCTATTCAAGGTCGCTTCAACTATTTGATCTGTCTCTTCTCGCTTTTTCTTTCTCTTCCCATGTTGTGCATTAGGAATTCTTTGCGATCGTTTAAATTTAGAATGCTGTTTTAGGTGATTTAATCGGATGGATATGGTTGCCACGCAGGTTTTAAGAAATAATATGAGGTAATTCCGAATCTTGAATATTTATTGGTTGTTAAATATTTGCTTGAGGAAGGATTCGCGTGGTTATAAATTTTATTACTTTTTTTTAGAGACTGGTATATGCTTTTTTTTGACGTCAGGTTTTTATGTATTTTTTAATCTTAAAAAATAAAGAAAGAATCCAAAAGATCCGAAAGTTACTTTATTTAAAATGGCAATTTTTGAAAAGTCCGTTACATTTTTTTAAAAAACTAAAATGCTTTCGTAAGACTATATATTAAAATTCCAAATTTCATCAAATATAAAGAAAGATTATTCTCTGAAAATGTCATTATTCAAAACTAAATTATAAAGGTTATTTTTAGGGTTTTTTTTTGAAAAAAAGTATCTTTTTAAGAAGTCTTTATTTTTAAGACTTCTTAAAGAATTCTTTGAAAATAATTGTGTTGTAAATTATTTTTAAGACTTCTTAAAGAATTCTTTGAAAAGAATAGAAGGACTCTAAAACTTAAAAGAAAAAATATTTGAGAACCTGTTCCAAACCAAGACTTTTTTTTGCCGAATTGAGTGAACTTTGGAAATATCTACTCTCAAAATCAGTAAATAATTTTAAGAGAATCAAGATGAATTTAAATTAAAAGAGATCTTTTGATAGATAATACTTCCCAAGTAGAGTCCACTGAATCTCTTTATTCCAAGTATTTCTCAATCGTTTTTTGATGAATCATATACCTTCTCTCTATTTCAAGTATACTGCTACTTAATTTCAAGCGACGTTCTCTATTTTACAATTTCATGTCACTGAAATTGAAATACGTTTTTCAAATACGATTTTTGTGGTACTTTTTCNCTTAATATTTTCCAGTTTGATTCTCTTTTTCTTTTAATTCTAGAGGCGTTTTATTTTTTGTGTAGTATTGTATGAGAGCTCTTAAATCATTCTTCTCTAAGCAAGCAAAAGAACATCTAGAATAAATAGCTTATAAGAAATCTAACAAAAGACAACAACATTTGTTTGATTTTCCTCATACTGAACTCTAGAGTTTTAAGAATCATTTATCTGTTTTCTTAATCTTAATTCAAATGTCTTTTAAAAAACTCTAGAAAATCTACCTTATGTATATTGGTATAAAATTGCAAACAAATAAAGACGAAACCAATCCTCAATACCTTATTTATCTCTTGTTTAAAAGAAAATTCAAAGCCATTTAAAAGTTTACTTAAGATTTATTAACAAAAATATTATTGTTTTCTGAAAGCTTTCTCTAGATCAATTTGTGAAGATTGGAAAAGAGTTCTAATAGATAACTTCAGACGTTTAAAAGAATGTTTCAAGAAGTCTTTCAGATTTCTTTTAAAAGATGTCTTAAAGAAAGAAATTGGTGGTCTGGGAAAACAATTTTATGTCTCTCAAATAATTTAGAAATCTGAACGTGTTCTTAACTTTTCTTAAAGAAATTTTAAAAAGAACTTTTTAATAAACTTCAGCTCGAATAAAGTAATTATTCAAACTTCTGTAAGACTTCTTAAAGTAGCTTTTTGAAGGAATAAGAATTCTTTTAGACTGTTTTTGTCTTCGAAAAGACTTCTTTTATAAATCTTAAAGAAAGGAAATTGTTTACTGGAATGTACTCCCTTTGTCCGTCCGTCTGTCTGCCGTAAAACCTTTTGCAACGCAGATTTGAAGAGGTGCGATTAAAAGAATTTTCAGTGGTCCACGCCAGATGGTCCTGGCTTGAAACCCTCATCATTAGTTTTTGGAATTTCTAAATGCAGTGGCTTAGGGAAGCGAAAAACAGTTAAATGGCCCATAAAAAAATTACATTTTAATGCATAACTTCGCTATCTCGAATCACGTAGAACCGTGTGATACATCATTGTGAATGCCTACAAGTCCTCAACACAATTTAACAAGGGTATACAAAAGGTGAATTTAAAGCAATATGCGTTTTGATAGATCTTATGATATGAAGGAACATAGTTCTACTGCACCGCTTCATTGTCCATGCTTTTGTAGGTTTAGTCATCAAACAAAAGTAATGATCCAAAAGCTCCGAAAGTATTTTCATTCAAAACGGCAATGTTTAATCAAAGGGACTTTTGTATATGATTTGATTGATTCAAAGACAAGATAGGAAAAATAAA
>JXPG01006316.1:15497-28735 GCA_001015175.1 Megaselia abdita | reverse complement strand
TGATTAATTTTGAGAATAAATATTTCCAAAGATCACTTTATTCGGCAAATAAAATCTTGGTTTTGAACAAATTTTCAAATATTTTTTTTTTTGAATTTTTAGAGTCATTTTATTTTGTGTGTATTTTGTAGAAAATTAATTTATTATAACAAGAACAAACATTTTCCCTGTTCATAACTATGAAATGAACCCAAATTATGATTAACTACGGAACTTCATTTTCCTGGAAGTAGATTATTCGGACAAAATTCAAAACATATAACAAAATTAGATCTAAGGACTAAAGAATAGACAAATAATAAATAGGAAAACTATCTTATAGTCTATCTTATATAAACGAAACACCCTACCAGAGCAAGAAAAAGCTTCAAAGAGCTTTATCCATGCAAATATTACGGCTGAAGTGCAAAACATCAGATTATGACAGTTTTTATTTCTAAAGGTTTTTAAATACTATTATACAAATTTGTTTGAAAAATTTATTAAATGAAACTGATTATGAGCTTTAAAATTGGAGGTACAATGTGAAAAAATTTAGGGTTAAATTCCCCCCAATGAAAAAAGTTCAGCTTATACAAAACTTTTAGTAGATTTTAATATTTTACTATATTTAGTAAAAATCCCTGTTTTACTTAGTAAAATTCAATACGTAAGTATGAATTAGTTGTAAAATATACTATTACTATTAATTTGTATTAACATTTTCTATAAGTATATAATTTTCCTATAAAAACGATAGCAAAACTTACTACAATTTTAATACTAAGTAGTTAAAGTTTTAGAAACGAAATCAGCTTAGTAAGATTTTTTATTATTAGTAAAAATTACTTATCTAGTGATAGTAAAATTTATTACTAAGTATTAAAAATATTAGCATGATATTTAATCAGTAATCATTTCTATTCATAGTAAAAATGACTACTCTTGTGATAGCAAAATTTACCACTAAGTAGTCAAAATAAACTTCAAGAAAAACAAATATTATTTTTTTTTAAAAACATCAAAGAATCAAACAAATACCCTAATTAGTCATTAAAAATAAATATATAAAATAAATTTAAAAAAAAACTATAGCAACATTTATCACTAAGTAGTCAAAATATTTTATTAGTGCTTATTTCTATTCAAAGTAAAAATTACTACTTAAGAAATAGCTTAAATTAATATTCTTAGTAAATATTACTGAGCGAAATTTGAGTATTTCATTGAGTCTGAGTTCAAACCCAAAAGATGATAGTTTTTTTTTTTTTCGTTCCACTACAAATAGTAATACATTTTGCATTTATGTAGTAAGTTTTACTAATAGTTGAAATACTATCATTATATTTTTTTCTTTCTTTTACTACAAAATGTAGTAATATTTAACACTTATTTTTTAATTTTTAAAATTTAGTAGTTAAAATGACTAAGATTTTACTATTTAAAATGTAGGTTTCTTTTTGAAGTAAAAGATTTTTAGTAAAATTTACTACTTATTTTTTTCTGTGCCCGTTGAGTTGTATTAAACATGAGTTTTTATTTCCAGTAGTAAAAATTACTAAGATTTTACTATTGAAAATGTATAGGTTGGTTTTTGACTACTGAAATAGTAGATTGTTAGTAAAATTTACTACTTATTTTTGTCTGTGCCCATTGAGTTGTATTTAAACATGCAATTTGTATCTTATTATGTTTAGTTACCAACTTGCTTTAGTAAAGCATAATATTTTCAATGGGTTTCGAACCCTGGTAATGATTAGTCAATAACACTTGACCAGCTCTTTTATAAAATATTTGTCACATCTGAAAAATGTTGCGAAAAGAAAAAAATACTATCTATAAAATTGTACTTATTACGAAATAGAAGACAATATGAAATGCTAATAAGTCGTTGAATCCAACAATTTCAAACTGATAATTACATTTTAATTACACTTTCTTAATTTCCAGTTGTTTCCACCCAGGTTTATCAGAAAACAATTAAATTTGATATTAAAATAATTCACGTTCTGTTTGTTAATTTTATTTTTTTTTTATTTCTTGAAAAGAAACAAAAAAATAATAGAAAAATAGAAACAGAAAACATGTCGAGGATAAAGTCGCTGTAAATTATTTGAAATTAGACAAAAAAATATATAGAAAAAAATACACTTTAATAACTTGTTCTCCTATTGAATTCTTCAATAGACAACCAACAGGGTCTGGTGGGATGATAAAAATTCAATTAATGCAATCGCACGATGAACTTAATTTTATTGTTGCTTGAAAGCAACAGCAGCTACTATTTAAGTATATATTATATTTTGTCATTTTTTCTATATTAGTTTGAGGTCATTTCTAATTATTTCACATAATGCGCAGGTAGACATATTATAATGAAAGAGCATTTGTAATAAATAGTATAGATATAATATAATTGACGTGTTTTATTGGCAATGTAATTAGATTCATGGAAATCGTACAACTACGAGTGACATGTTTTCAAATACCTTTCAGCTTTTTATGTGGAAAGTGATTTATTTTAAGTTTTGATTGATTTTTTGTGAATGTTGTAGTTCGTACTTTAATGCATTTTATACGTCTTTAATAGGAATATATAAATACCGGCCGTCGGCTTATGGGGTTTATTTGCTTTATTTAAGATGAAATTCATTAATATTGGTTACTTTTTTTTAAGGGTGAATTGCTTGCAATGATATATTTTCAACTGTGTATCTATTTATATGTAAGCTCATTAGATTTTTAACAACAACACTCAGGAAAAATATCGCATTATTTTAATGAATAGAATTTATCAAAAAATCATTTTATTGCGTTAAAACAAATAAAAATTTAAATTTGATTGAAAGCTAATTTATTTATGATATCATGAATTGTATTTAAAAGGCATTAGTGCTTGCTTATATTTCTCTTTTAGCGGTAATTTATATTTACAAGCAGCTATAAATTTTCTTTATTCTATCAATTATTAAATAAAATTATTTGAAATGTATCTAAAATTATTTAAAATAAATTCTTGTCCGATTTTGATCAATACTTTTTTTTTTAGTNAATTGTATTTAAAAGGCATTAGTGCTTGCTTATATTTCTCTTTTAGCGGTAATTTATATTTACAAGCAGCTATAAATTTTCTTTATTCTATCAATTATTAAATAAAATTATTTGAAATGTATCTAAAATTATTTAAAATAAATTCCGATTTTGATCAATACTTTTTTTTTAGCGAATGTTGATTATATNTTTTTTTTTTAGTGAATGTTGATTATATGGTTACGTTGAAAATAATGCTAAGATTTTGCAAACATTAATTTTGTAGATAAAAGAACTTTTTATACATGCAATTTCACAAAAGTATTTGTGATACAAACAAATATTTTTCAAACAAAAAGAAAGAAACCTTCATGTTATGCATAACAGATAACTTTATTGCTGATTTTCGAAAATTTGCGTTGAAATAAATATTATAAGTAGTAACAATATATATCATAAATAGTATTTCTGAAGTCTAAGTCAAAGTTTTAGTCCTCTAATAATTCGAGAGCTTCTATCGAAATGCTTCTTTTTTCTCAATATTCTCAGATTTGTTATATAGATAGATCAAAAGAAATCAGTAGATGATGTATAATGTAAGTGAAATTTTCAACACACCAAGTTTTTCTACCCTAAAGCAATCTAAAAGGTTTGATATCCTTATTACCAGCTTCTTCTGATAGTTAACCAATTGGGATTACGAAATTGAGCTCTTTAATAAGTATTTCGTTGTGATTTAATAAAACCTTATATTTTTCATTAACCATATGAAGAAGCTGTCATGGATTCATGTCTCGATCGCTATTAATCATACCAAGCAATTTCTTTATACAACATTATTTTTTAGATAAGACCTGGACAAGAATGCTAGGCTTAAGCTTCAGGCTCTTTTTTTAATTACTCAGACAACAAAATTTCAGTGAATACCTGTATGTTCTAAGTGAACAAATAAACATTAAACGCATATACCTTTTTTGTAGAGGTAAAAAATGTTTAATATTTAGAGGCTTACTAGAATATTCATAGCTAAAAAAGGCGCAAAAACGTGTAGCTAAATTTTCCAGGATCGATTCAGAATATACGGAGGTACAAATCATAGAAGAACTGTAACTGGATTTCGATGGAATTTTTGAATTCTTCAACTTTGAACTTGAATTTTAAGGAAAAATATACCTATGTCGATAAACAAGCCATAAAATTGGGTAAAATGTAAATTTAATTGTTTGGCCTTAAAATCCTGATAACAAATCCTTTGGAGAACATAAATCTTTTTATGAAACTAAAATATTTTCTATTAATGCTGTGCAGCATCATTTTGAAAATGACCCTAAATTTACGCTTCTTTTAAGAAAAATATGATTTTGACTTTAAAGCTCAATTAAAAATCAGCGGTCCCATATAAAACAAACAAAGTGCACATTTGTTGAATCTTTGCAATGTCTGTAACAAGAGGAATGTCTGTAGAAAGTCTTTTAATTGATTAAATTAATAAATTTCTATCAAAAAAGATGATTTTTGGGCAGAAAAAATAAATTTCCTTCCCACTTTTCTTTTACAAATTTATTTAAGTTATTCAATTAAGAAGTTTCCATCAAAAACAAAACATTTTTTTTCGCATATTTTTGTAAAAAATTTGTGATTGAAAAAAAAAACTTTTTTAAATTGCCTTTTAAACGAAACTTTTCTTCTAGAAAGTATTTTAATTGATAACATTAAGAAATTTCCATAAAAAAAGGATAACTTTTCTGCAGAATTTAAGAAAATAATCAATTTGTGATTTTGGAGAAGAAAAATTAATTTCCTTCCCACTTTGCTTCTACAAAGTCTTTTAAGTTATTCAATTAAGAAGTTTCCATCAAAAAACAAAACATTTTTTTCCGCATATTTTGGTAAAAAATGTGAATTTTTGTGCCGAAAAATCCACTTCTTTAAATTGCATTTTTGACAAAATTTTCCTTCTAGAAAGTCTTTTAATTGATTAAATTAAGAAATTTCTATAAAAACAAAATGATATTTTCCGCATAAAAAAAATCAAAAATCCAACAACCTCAGAGTTGTAATCTACACCTCAAACGTGTAAATTGAACAATGTCAATTTCATTGATTTAATTTGACAAATCTGCTCTAGATATACAAAACAAAAACCATCCCTTTTCCAATAAATATAACATTTAAAAAAAAACCCTTCGTGAAAACTTCTGCCAATAAATTAAAACTGAACATTTACTCCCGAGAAATTATATAACAAATCATCAAAAACATCAAACCCTTTCAACCGCGAAACTCATTAAAAGCACAAAAACGACATTAATCCTCAAAAAAAAAAGGAAAAAAAAGGGAATTATCAAAAGACTCAAGCCACAAACTCAAAATTCAAGTGGAGAAAAAGAAGAGAATAAAGAAAACACCAAATTTTATTATTTATTTTTAATTTAAAAAATTTATTACCTATCCATCGAATTCATTTATTTTGCGTCTGGAACAATTAAAGAGACGAGCGTCTAGAGAGTAAAGTCAAACAGCCCACATAAAATATGCTGGTTATACTGCGCTAATTCCTCTTGTAATCTCAATAAAACAACCCATGAAAAAAAAATAAAAGATGATGGTTTATCAAGCTCCGCCTTTTTAAACAGAAAAAAACAGCTTGTATAGTCAACTACATCATATTCATCAACCTCCATGTTGCATTGAGTGAATGAATGAAATACTAGCTGAAGTGAATAAAAGCTACATCGCATCGTAAACCTGGTTATGGTAATGAATTCTCAATGATTACGTGTATGATAAAAACCGAAACAAAAAAAAAAACCGCGCGTACAAGGGTGAAATTATTCAAAGACGCCATTTTGTTATTACTGTCCGACCTGCATGTGCTGATTATAATTAGAAGAAGAAGACAACGACGACGGCGTCCTAGTCAAATTACAAAAATATTGTACTTACATTGGGATGTCCTTTTATAGGAAACATATTGGAAACAGATTTGGTTTTTTCCCTGTTTCCTTTGTGAACTTTCTTGATTGTTTAGAAGCAACGCGTCTTATGTTTATTTTTAGAGTATTTTTAGACGAAGAAGATTCTTTCCCCGTTTCTTTTGTTTTTATGGACGAGCCCTTAAGAGGATTCTAAAAATGCAATAAAATTATCAAACATTTGAATGGCAGTGCGTGAAATTCCTGGAAGACCCTGCAAGACATCTTGCATTCACAGATTTACATAAAGAAATAATATTTATATGAGGCAGAAATTGGGTGGGATAATGTATTTAAGGAGATTAGGATATACTTTTCTTCCTGAAAGGATTGGCTTACAATTTATTGTGCATTTATTGGTGATACCTTTTAAACAGTATTTACCTTACTTGATTTGTTACTTCTTTGAAATGGTTAGCGAAACGAGGTATTTTGATATGTTTTCCATTTTTATAAAAGATTTTGTTTATTGAAACAAATATAGAGTCTCCTTGACTAAATGACACATTTTGATTTTTTAAGAATAACTTCCTGAGTTCCACGAGCTCATTGTTATGGTAAGCGCATTTCCAATTTTCTGAATTCAAGATAGAAATATTCCATATAGAAAAAATCTGCAAAAATCACCGATATTTTTTTGTTTGTATTGTTCTATTTTAAATTTCAAAAACTTTAAATAATTAAGTTATTTACTAATTTAAACAAATAATAAATATTAATTCAAATCCATTACAATTTTTTTATTTCTCCATTCATCTAAAAAATTAAATACAAATTTTATTCAAAATCTTATTTAAATAAAATTAGTTAGGTAAGCCTTCTGACGATTCTGAGTACAATTCCCAATTTTTCTTAATTCATAAGCAATAATTATTAAAAATAAAAGTAATGATAAAAATTAAGTCGTCAGACTAATCTAGAAACTCTATTAAGCTTCGACTATACCAGTCAAGAGTCAGCGGTTCGATTCCCACGTTACTTACTTTTTTCAGTTGTTTTTAGCTATAATTTATTTTTCTTGTCTGCCAAAAAAATCCAAATTCCGATTTCTTTGAACTTCCTCTTTTGAGTGTAAAAAAGCAGACTACTGTTAAAAATCGGGATGGTAAATTTATAAGTTTGAGGCGTGTAAGTATTAAACTTGCAGGTGTAGATAATTTTTGAAATTACAACTGACACACTTCTTCATATTTATTGATGTGTATTCCATTCTAACAGTGACAGCTCATCCTTACTCTAATCAGAGAAAGAGGGAAAACTATAGTACTGATTTAAAACATTTTTTAAATGTAGATTGCATGGATAAGTGGTGCACAAGATTATTCCAAAGCCTATTTCTCTCACTTTTTAGTTCGAATCTTTTAGAAACGAATCTCTCTCAAGATTTGATAAAAATGTTCAGTGCGTATAAATGAAAAGAAATCTATTCTTTGCAATTTTTTACTAGTTACTAGAATTTGAATTTATTCTCAATTGCAATTCAAACCATATTTTGGAACTTTTATTTTAAACAAAAATTTTATAACATTAAAAATTATCTTTTTATTAAAAACTTAAAAACCTAAAAATTTATTTTATATNTGGTGCACAAGATTATTCCAAAGCCTATTTCTCTCACTTTTTAGTTCGAATCTTTTAGAAACGAATCTCTCTCAAGATTTGATAAAAATGTTCAGTGCGTATAAATGAAAAGAAATCTATTCTTTGCAATTTTTTACTAGTTACTAGAATTTGAATTTATTCTCAATTGCAATTCAAACCATATTTTGGAACTTTTATTTTAAACAAAAATTTTATAACATTAAAAATTATCTTTTTATTAAAAACTTAAAAACCTAAAAATTTATTTTATATAACTGAATATTGATCTTCGAATTTGTTTTTATTGTTTATAAATTTTTCAACAATACATAAATTTTACTTCTAAATTTTATTTAATTAATCAATTTGTAGTATTTTTTAAATATATTTTTAATTTTATAATTCTTAAATTAATTAAAAATCAGCATTTTGAAAAGAATTAATTTTACTTTCAAGTTTTTGAGAAATAAAATATTTTAATTCAATTTTATTATTATCAGTTTTATTATTTTTTTTTTTAAATTTTTTTATGTTCTTAAAATATGTAAAATTTAAATTCTTTATGATTTTTATATCTTTTTTATCTTAAATATCTTTTTAATTCATAACATTTCTTTCGATATAAAATATACAACATTTCATCAAATTTACAAAAACAAATCTAAGCATTCTGCTTTTAATTTTGTTAACATAACTTTCTTAAAGAAAATTATTAAAACCTTCCTAATATACAAATTTGTCTTCTAAAGTCAAAATCTAAAAATATTAAAATAAAAATAATCTAAAATATTTTATTTCTTGTTTTAAATAAAACAAAATTAAAACTTCTTTAGAAAGATTTACTTGATTGAAATTCTCTAAATTTTCCTTAGGCTTTACTATCAAACTAATTATAAAAGCCTTTTTGTATAAAACTTATATTAATATTTCCGTATTTTTTAATATTTGAAGTTTTTTATTTTTAAACAGTAATTTAATTTTTTTTTAAATCTCTGTATATTTGTTTTATATTAAAAAATGTGTTAAATTAAATTAATAATTTAATTATTCATGTTTAATTTATTTTTAAAATATAAAAAAAAACAAAAATGTTATATTTATTATTATTATTAAGAACAAGACACAAAATTATTTTTTTTAAATTCAATAGTCATGAAATTAATGAGTTGTCTTTTTATTTTTGATATATTTTAAAAATATGAGAATTTTAAATTTTAATCTTTTTTAATATTTAAATAAATCAAATTTTAAAAAAGTTTCTAAATTTTTGAAAATATATTTTAATGTTTACACATTTTCAAGATTTTATATTTTCAAGATTTTATTTTAACTTCTCGAATTAAATGAAGAGTTTTCTTTATGTTTCAAAATTAGGTTTTGTTATATTTCAAAAAAATTACATTAAAATTATTGTTTTATAATTTTTTTTTCTTCATTTTACCGCTTTCAAATTTTTAAACTTATTAAAAACCCCGTTTTTTTATTAATGATCAATCAAAAATTATAATGTTAATTATTAATATTATGATTTTTAAAGCAATTTGAATTCTAAAAAATATATAATATTATTACTTTTAATGTTAATATACTTTCGAACTAACTTTAAACTTATTTGAACAAAATTAAACGAGAGATTAAAAAATCTTGTATCAAACTTGAAAATCGAATAAGATTTTCTTAAATAAAATGTAAAAATACTTAAAATGGAAGCTTAAAATTTAAGCGCTAGCTCCATCTGGTGTCGACCAATCAATTTTCTGTTAATGCCAGTTTGTAGTAATCAGATAGACCTTTCAAATGAGGTATGTCAATATCAGGCAATGTTTACCCCTTCAAACCTGAGTTGTAAAATGTTTACGGACAGACAGACGTACAAAACTAGTACATAAGAGTATTAAAAAAACCCTAAAAACAAAACATAAACTCAAACTATTACAATTCAAATATTAATCTTTTTCTTCTTTTAAAAAAAAAAACTAATCTATTTCACCTTTTACTCCAACAGTCACACGACGATCATTCCGAGGAAGATATACGAGACTGTGATTCAGTTTCAGTGGACGATGAAGGTGGCGGTGCCAACAATTTATCAAGCAGTCGAAGCAGTGTGACCGGCATTGACATGCGCACACCCGAACCCCAAACAACAGATGTTACTATAAATCATCCAGGTCATCCGCATTTCCCACCAAATCATCCTCTGAACTCTCTAGGTAATTTCATGGGTATGAATGGATTGCACTTACAGCACGGCGATGTTCTAGAGAAATTGAAAATGCAAGTGAGAGATATGAAAGTTGGTGGTCTCATGGATCCGGATTTCTCAACCAGTCACAGTAATTTTCTAGCAAACGGATTAACTCAACCAGTGAACACAGCTTTCAGCTTGCCAAGCAATAGTTCACTAAATGGTTTCAGTCATTCACCTCAAAATCTATCTCAATCACATCCACATTCAATTTCACAGTTAAATTCCCAGCAACAACATCAACAGTCACAGCATCATCAACAGCCACAGCAACTGCAAACACAATCACAATCCATGGGTAATGGATTTTCATTCGTATCGCCAACCACACCAACATCATGTACAAAAGACGGTATGTTATGGTTTCTTGTAGTTTTTGTTTTCTTTGTTTCTTCCTCCTTCTAAGACCGATGAAAGACTGTATGGCTATAAGGAACAGTCCTAAAGGCTTCGAAAAAGTCTGGCTTAGAAAGAGCGAGAAAAAAATAAATGTAAATTGTAAATATTTAATTACAATTAACATTTCTATTTCATTTCTTCATTATGTAGCAAATCCAGCATCAAACTCATCTACATCTAGTGAAGCATCAAATTCGTCACAACAGAATAATGGATGGAGTTTCGAGGAACAGTACAAACAAGTTAGACAGGTTGGTTTAGTTTTGTTTTTTTGTTTAATGTTTAATTTTAAGGGACATCTTTAAAATGTTAGTTAGTTTTGACATGATATTCTAATTCAAAGAGGCCTAAGTAACCAAATTGTTATTAGTCCGATCTTTCGTCTTTACTAAGTAATGTCTTTTCTGAGTTCTAAAGGAGTCTTGAATGGTTTTAGGTGACTAGCATCTATACAACACTCAGAATCTTAATTTCTGACAAAGCCTGAAATGCACCATGAAGTCAATTATAAATCTGTCTCCAAAACCACCATCTCAAAAATCATCCAAACATCTCAACCAATACGTTCTTAATTAAACAAAAATCACCCTCAACATAAGAACGAAAGACATAATATCATATTGCTTAATATAAAGACCTTGAATCCTATCGAATTCCAAGAAATTCCCAAAAGGAAACAACAGACAAAAAGACTTATGAAAACTCTATTAAGGAAGGTTATGGTGCTGTTTTTAATTACGACATATCAATTTTTCTGTTTGGGAAAATTGGATAATTTATGGGTTTATGGATATTTAAATGCAGGCAAAACATATATACTCCGAAAGAGATTTATGGTGGCATATGGAAAGTACGGGTAGGTAGAAAGACTAGACTGGCAAGGCTGTTACTTTAATTATTTTTATGGTAGCCAGGATCTTCGGGACTTAGATTATAACTATAAATAATGATTCTAAGCTAAAATATTGCATTAGTTTATTTCGAAGATGATGTTCAATTACTAACAATATGATTTCTTTGTGGACAGTTTACATTGAAGTTATATTATACCTGCAGTTTCTAATAGAAGGATTTTCTCGATTTATTGTTGAGCAAAGATATGTGTTTTTGTAACTCTCGTCAATACCTTTACAAGAGATGAGTTTAAAAGCCAATTTACATTTTCAATTAAATTTCATATTCATGATATGTTCTCATATCAGTAAAATAAGCGACAAGCTTTTGTAACGACATAGTGCCTCCTATTTCATAATTTCAGCATCAGAATCTGAAAAAGGACGAACACTCAATTTGGTGTGTGAAAAGTCTACAGCTGTACATGATGCATTAGCTAAGACGAACAAAGATTCTGATATTCCAAGCTTTTTAACTGGAGGTATCACGTATTTACTACCAAAAGAACCAGGAAGTACTGACACTTCGAAATGTCGGTCCACATCAAGATACAACCTTTTCAGGGTATATCATAATACATTTGATGTACATGGATGTCGATGTGAAGATATATGCCAAGGACAGCCATGTTAAAACTTCTAACTGATTTTAGCTGCGACATAGGAATGACATTAAGCTTGGATAAATGCAGACTCAAAACGATCACAAAAGGAGTTGACGCCAATAAATTATGGTTATCATGAAGATGATACTAACATTCAAGGAATATAAGAAACATTTACAAGTATCTTGGGATGTCACAAAACACAACACCTATAAACATGCGTGTTCGAGTAGTGTTACCAAATGCAACATCGAGCGGCTGAAGTAGAAAGAGTGACACTACCAAGGTTCAAAGAAGGTGGATGAGTTTTAGATGTCAAGAGCTTTATTATTATTTCCGTCAAATTTGATCTCTCCGTACATATTTTTTTGGTAAATCGAAACAGATAAGTCATAATCGAAGCAGATAAGTCGTTCTCTCATTTGGAACTGCAGAACAAAGACTACATCACATGGCTAACTTCGGACATATAACGAATCTTCAAAGAACTGGCGTAGATACTGAAACATCCAGCAAGTGGTTGTCTACAGGAGCCCTTATGAAACAGAGAACTTCCTAATTGCAATTCAGGACTCTGCAATACATACCAGAAACAACAGAAGATATGTACTATATGATACATAAATTACCAACATGATGTCATCATCCACCAATGGTTCTTGACTGAAAAAACGCCCTATTACCAATACCAACCACCACCTAGTTTTTGTTTTATTTTATTTATTTCATTCAACTACATAAAATATCTACTACTTAATTATATTAATACTTAAATGATAATATCAAATAGGTCATAACATCAATAAAGTTATTACAAATTAATGGAAAAGGCTCATTACAACTTCCAAGCTTGTACAGTGGTTTGACGAAAAACTCTAGAAGGCCAACGAAAATTAACATTTAACAAGAAACTACTACAACAAATGTCCCCTTTTAGGATTTTACATTTTGAATTTTCCTTCTTTGTTCTAAAGTATTTAAATCTAAAAGCAATAGTCGAAATGTTTTGCCAGAAAATTATTCTATATACAAAATCAAATGTTTAGACTTACCATTTTCTCCTCACTTGTCAAGAGGAAAAGAGAAATTGAAATGGTGCCATACCTTATATATTTATACCATGGTTCGTGCTTATATCAGATTCTTCCCTACATTCCCCATTCACCCCTACCATTGACCGGCCCATATATCATTAGCAGTACTTTCCTGAAGAACTGATATTATGAAGGGTCTGTAGATCTTTAGTTTGGTGTTTCGTCGCAGGAATTTAGATCTCAGAATTTCGCTCAAGACAAATAGAGTGCGGTTGGCTAGCATAATTATGCGTTTGACCTCCTTGGTGATATCGTTTGCGTGTTAACAGAGCTTCCAAGATACATGAATTCATCTACCTCCTCAAATTCAACGCTATCTACCCCAAAAGTGTCAGGCTGAGGTTTCCTAGTAGTGGATAATATGTACTTTGTTTTCTTAAATAAATGGTTTTAGCATCAGCGTTACTGATGTTCGTGTAGCTTTCCTTCAGCTT
>JXPG01006301.1:281-12222 GCA_001015175.1 Megaselia abdita | reverse complement strand
AAATTCAATAAAAGTTTTTAAAAAACATAAGCTTTCGTATTATTCAGTGAAAAATAACAAAAATAAAATCGTTATCGAAAAATAAAATATCATAATTATACAGAAATTTAAAAAATCAATTATTGAAACAAAATGTTGAAAATCATTACAGAAAATTTAAGAACTATTTATAATTAATTTAATAAAAAATCTTTAAAACAATGTAGAACACGTAATATTATTTATCATAAGACTAAATTTTTAAAATAGAAACCCTTTTTTTTAACTTATTTTTTTTTTTAAATATCATTTCAATTCTATATTTAAGAAAATGTATGTTAATTTTTGATATTACATTGTCTTTAGTTTATATATTTTTTTAAGCTTTTTATTGTTCACTCTTTTATGATATTTTTGTGTTTCCTAATTATAATTTTTTTCAACATTAATTTAAAAAATTGCAAGTATTTTCATATCTTAAAATTTATATTTATTTAATTTTGTTATGTTTTCTTTATTATATTGTTATTTTTAGATTTTTTTTGTATTTTAATTTTCTTAAATGTATTTGAATTAGTATTTCTTTTCTAAAATGTTTTGCTTTAATTTTCTTATTTAACAAACATAAATTTCAATGACAGTGCATATATATATTTTTTTAATTTTATTATTTTTTGTTTAAATATTTTTTTATATTCTTTTTTTTTTTTTTAATAATTTTAATATTTTTTTGTTATTTAATATTATTATTTGTGTTTATTTTAGTATTTTAAAACGCAAGTAATAGTAGGTTTTAAAAAATATATTCCATATTATTTTCTAGATTTGTTTTTATTGTTAAAAATTATTATATTATTATTAGTATTATAATTATTATTTTTGGATTGTTTTTTCATATTATATATATTTTTTATTTAATATTATTTTGTGCTCGAATATTTATAAATGCAAGTATTTGAATGTATATCTTAATTAGTTAATATATCTTTTTATATATCTCGTATCATTATTTTGCTCGATTATAATTAAAATATGATTTGTTGGATATAATCGTAACGAAACTTTTTAATAAAAAGACTATAAAAAATTAAAAAGAAATTTTGTTTTCCTATTATTTTTGTGAAAAATGTAAAGTTGTACCCCTAACGATTNTAATATATCTTTTTATATATCTCGTATCATTATTTTGCTCGATTATAATTAAAATATGATTTGTTGGATATAATCGTAACGAAACTTTTTAATAAAAAGACTATAAAAAATTAAAAAGAAATTTTGTTTTCCTATTATTTTTGTGAAAAATGTAAAGTTGTACCCCTAACGATTTTTTTTGAACCGAAAAATCAACTTCTTTAAATTAAACTTTTCTTCTAGAAAGACATTTTTTTTCTAGCATATTTTTGTAAAAAATACAAAGGGGTACCCCTTAGTGATTTTTTGAGCCGAAAAATCAATTTCTTTAAAGAACCTTTTTAATGCAACTTTTCTTCTAGAAAGATTTTAATTTTAGATTTAAAAATTAATTGATTAAATTAAGAAGTTTCCATAAAAAAAAGGAAAAATGTTTCCCTCATATTTTTGTAAAAAAATCAAAGGGGTAATTTTTTTCTTGTGATTTTTTGAGACAAAAATTTAACTTTTTTTAATTACATTTTTAATTTTCTTTTCTTCTAGAAAGACTTTTAATTGATTAAATTAAGAAGTTTCCATCAAAAATGAAACTGAAAGTTTCAATAAAAAAAGGAACATTTGTTTCCAACATATTTTTGTAAAAAATGCAAAGGGACAAAATAAGACGGAAATTTAACTTCTTTAATTAAATTTTAATTCAACGTTTTTTCTAGAAAGACTTTTTATTGATTAAATTGAGAAGTTTCCAACTNTCATATTTTTGTAAAAAAATCAAAGGGGTAATTTTTTTCTTGTGATTTTTTGAGACAAAAATTTAACTTTTTTTAATTACATTTTTAATTTTCTTTTCTTCTAGAAAGACTTTTAATTGATTAAATTAAGAAGTTTCCATCAAAAATGAAACTGAAAGTTTCAATAAAAAAAGGAACATTTGTTTCCAACATATTTTTGTAAAAAATGCAAAGGGACAAAATAAGACGGAAATTTAACTTCTTTAATTAAATTTTAATTCAACTTTTTTTCTAGAAAGACTTTTTATTGATTAAATTGAGAAGTTTCCAACTTTTTTTTTTATTTTTTACTATTTCGCTTATTTTTAAATTATTTTTGTCTCTAATTTAAATATTTAGTTTTTGCTACAGGCTTTGTTTTAATTTTTAAAAACATATATTTTTTATTTTTATATATTTTAATATTTATTTTTTGTTATAATTTTTATTTTAAAATGCAAACAACAAAAATTATAAATTTATTAATTTTAGAAAGACTTTTTATTGATTAAATTGAGAAGTTTCCATAACTTTTTTTTTATTTTTTACTATTTCGCTTATTTTTAAATTATTTTTGTCTCTAATTTAAATATTTAGTTTTTGCTACAGGCTTTGTTTTAATTTTTAAAAACATATATTTTTTATTTTTATATATTTTAATATTTATTTTTTGTTATAATTCTTATTTTAAAATGCAAACAACAAAAATTATAAATTTATTAATTTTAGAAAGACTTTTTATTGATTAAATTGAGAAGTTTCCATAACTTTTTTTTTATTTTTTACTATTTCGCTTATTTTTAAATTATTTTTGTCTCTAATTTAAATATTTAGTTTTTGCTACAGGCTTTGTTTTAATTTTTAAAAACATATATTTTTTATTTTTATATATTTTAATATTTATTTTTTGTTATAATTCTTATTTTAAAATGCAAACAACAAAAATTATAAATTTATTAATTTTAGAAAGACTTTTTATTGATTAAATTGAGAAGTTTCCATAACTTTTTTTTTATTTTTTACTATTTCGCTTATTTTTAAATTATTTTTGTCTCTAATTTAAATATTTAGTTTTTGCTACAGGCTTTGTTTTAATTTTTAAAAACATATATTTTTTATTTTTATATATTTTAATATTTATTTTTTGTTATAATTCTTATTTTAAAATGCAAACAACAAAAATTATAAATTTATTAATTTTAGAAAGACTTTTTATTGATTAAATTGAGAAGTTTCCATAACTTTTTTTTTATTTTTTACTATTTCGCTTATTTTTAAATTATTTTTGTCTCTAATTTAAATATTTAGTTTTTGCTACAGGCTTTGTTTTAATTTTTAAAAACATATATTTTTTATTTTTATATATTTTAATATTTATTTTTTGTTATAATTCTTATTTTAAAATGCAAACAACAAAAATTATAAATTTATTAATTTTAATTCCTTAATTTTTTTTTTTTGGTTAAAAATCATAGCCACAAAACCCGACAAATTTCTTGATCGTAATTAGACATTTAATCGGCTCGATCTGATTTCTTAAAAAATCGTGCCGTTATCCCGAAAGCAACCAAACCTATTTTTGTAACATTTAAAAATAATTACACTGAGAAAAAAATATGTATATTAATTACTTCTTTTATATAACTTCGAAATTTGATATATTTATATATATATACTTTTAATTTAATTTATTTTTATTTTAAAAAATATTTTTAAAAGCTTTGTATTTTACTTATTTCTTGTAAAGTATTTGAAAATTAATTTATCTAAAAAACACAACTTTTTTAAATAACCTTCTTTACAAAAACTTAAAAAAAATAAAACCAAAAAAAACCCCACTGTCAGACAAACAACCATCATTGGATTCAGTTCGCCCCCTCAAGCAATTACTAATTTGACTTGATATAAAATTCAGCCTCTTCAGAATGGTCGTTCGGACGTACGGACGGGCGACGCTTGTTGTTTCTCTAAATGATGTGAATTAAAATGCAATTTTCTTCACAATTGTGATTTGAATATTAACTATCAACTATGAAGCACTATTGTGTGTGTGGTGTCTGTATACTTACTATTAAAAAGCAGTAGCTTTCGTGTGGATCCAAGACGACGTATCGGACTCTTAATATCGTCTCCATTCTCGTCCATTGATGTCATTAATCCATTCATGTCTGCTGCTGCTGCGGTTGATGGGATGATTTATTTCTATTTGGATTTGATGATGTTTTTTGTTTCTTTTCTTTTTATTTATATTTTTCCTTCACGATTTTTATTTTTAATAAATTACATTTTTTGATGTTTCTGCAAATTAAATTTCTTTTAGTTATAAATGGCGGTTCTTCACCTCTTTTTTTCTTGTCCATAGGTGAGAGTGGTTTTTGTGGCAAGTCAACAAGTCTTTGGTTTTTTGTCTTTAGTCTTTTGTTTGTGGATTTTTCAAGGAGACTATAGTTAGTTGAAAAGTGTGCAAATATTCGACAATCTTCAACAAAAAGGAAATATTTTATTTGACCTTATTTCTTATGTATAGAGAAAAAAGGTGCAGTCGAACAACTTAATTAATATCAGTAACTGACCATGCAAAAACGACAATGATCTACGTCCAAGCTATATCTCACAACTATATCTGTGATTCATGTTCCTGTCTGATTCAAGTATTCAACTATGTAATGAATGTCTGTTGTTATAGTCAAGACCGCAGTCAGTCGTCCCTTTACCCCCTATTTTAAAAACATGAAAATAAAGTAACTTCCTGTCCTTTATACTTGGAATGAAATGAAATGAAATCGAAAAGAAAATCCAATCCACCATGTTTTACGAATTGAATAAATTAATGCACATGCATTAATATAAGAAGGCTAAAAACCAGCGACCAAGCCAGCAACGTATGTGCTATGTAGTTTAGCGTACTGTACAAAGAAACAGAAATATATAAATAAAATAAAACAAAAAACATATTGCAAAAAATACCTGTGATTTTCGTTTTTGTTTGCAATTCAATTCAGTTGTCTTACCAACTTAGCAACCAACCACCTCACTCTACTGTACCACCACCTGCCACTCTTAAAATAATTCATCGTTTGGACGACGGTCATATTTGTTTACAAAACCGTTAAGTTTAAGACCGGTTGCCGATCCGCTAAGATCACGAAAACCTGATTTTAAAGGGGGGAGGACGCGACGACGTCGGTTCACCTCTTCACCTCACTTTATTTAGTGTTCGCTCTTCAGTCTTCAGTCCACTTGTTAAACAGAGAAATTTCATCTCATCTCATCTGCAGATCCATCCATACATTAAGTTTTATGGATTTTTGCTTGCAGTTTATTATACTGTGGTGACTGTGGCTGTAATGGTCCTAGGTGGTACTTGAAGTACTCGAGTTAAATGGCTTGAAAATGAACTGTTTGTTTAAGAGGGTAAAGGAAGGATTGAGTGTTAAATGGTTGAAAGTTTAGGACATGATGGTAAATGGTATACTATCAAACTTTGCATGGAATAATTTTTTGAAAACTTGTTTAATTTATGGAGCGTTTTATTTGATTAAAAAAGGTGTTTTCTGGCAAAAATAAATATGAAAATTCTGAACAAAAATATTTACTGATGTCGAGGGGTAAACATGTGAGGTTTGAAAGCCAAAATCTTCTACAGCTTCGGACAAAATCTTTACACAATCATTCAAATTCCAAACAAAATCCTCTAAGTATAAAAAAAATCTTGTACACAATATAAGAGACATATTTGCTCGTCAATAATTCACCCAGAAAAAAATTGCAAATTTTCTCGATAATGAAGACATCAAAATAAACAAATATAGAACTATATATTTAGTTTTCTATTTTGTTATGAATTCCACATTTTCTTAATGTAAAAATAGAAAAAAAAAAATTAAAAAGGAATAGGGATCTGAGCATAAGATCGTTAGAATGGAAGGCTTATGTGCTATATTTTAAGTTCTACATTTTCAGATACAAATGTATCTAAAATAAGTGAATACATCTTACAATAAATGTATAATTAACACATAAAGTGCGAATATTTTTGCTTTTTAAAAGATGTGTTTTTCGCATTAAATATATAAAAACATTTTCACACTTTTTATTTTGTGAAAAATATGAACAATTATGCTAGAGCTAACATGTGAATTTTGAAAGGAATGAAGCGTCTATTTAGTGAAATCCAAAAATGTGTACAACTTATCCAAAATGCTGTCAAAATGTTCAAAATCCTAATATAATATTTAAAAATTTAAAAAAAACTCTATAAAATCATTAAAATCCTAATAAAATATCCTTACAAAATCCGTAATCTTAACAACCTTTATGAGAAGCAAACAAAATCATAACTTATTCTTATTAATTTTTAGTAATTTTTTCGTTAATGCATATTTTTAACTTTCGAAATTTTCTATGAAGTTCGAGAGGAAAGCCACTCGGAAGAATTGTGTGCCAGATTTCCTAAAGCCCAAAATCCTTCCAATGATTTTGTTAATTTTCCATGGAATTTTGTAAATTTTTACAGTATAACTTATGGGATTTCATGAATAATGTTAGGAATTTTGTAAAAATCATGGGAGTTTATAAAAAATATTGATTTTGTAACATTTTTTAAAATTTTAATGATAAGAATACAAAAATTAAAACCAGTTTTAAATTATGTTAACTTCAAAATAATTTTCCTTTCAAACAAATTTTATAAAGTTAAAAAATAATGCATTTTGTTTATTGTATTGCTTAGTATTGATTGGAAAGTATTTTTTAAAATTAATTATCGACTACTTTTTTTTAACTATAAATATCTATTTAAGTACTTGTGTTTATTTTTTGTTATTTATTAATTTTATTTAAATCTCAAAATATTTTAAGGTATTTTTATGTTTTATAATGTAAATTTAACTGAAAATTTAAAAATTACTGAACAAAAATGTTAAAAAATTATATTTTGAAATATTTACAGGGTTTATACAAAGCTCATCAAGTTAAAAATAAGCCTTTCAGAGCCCTAGAAACAAATTATAAAAAACCCTATGTCACGAAATATTTTTAAGTAATGTATTCAACTTGGCATTACTTTTTATACATTACATATATTTTTCGATTCATATTACAGTTCATATCAAAGTTTTATAGTAAAAATTAGCCCTAAAAACTAATAGTGAAACTTTCAAAATTAGACAAGCTTTCATAGTTTACACTTTGTTTAACAAAAAAATCATAATTTACTCTTTTAATTTATTATTAAATGTTATTATGGTATTATTTAATGTTATTCCTTAAAAGTTCAATTTGTATTGTTATTTTCAAGAATTTTTGTTTGTTATATTTGAAATTGTAAAAATTAAATAGCTTGATTTATAAAATATTCAAATAAAATTTAAAAAATTCAAAAATTAATTTTAGACAACTTTAGAAAAAAAAAAATTTCCAAGGGTTTAGCCTTCAAAAAAATTATCAAATAAAAAACAAGACAAATAATAAAAAACACATTATTTATTTATCTAAGAATTAAATTATAAATTATTGTTTTTTATGGTAAATATATTTTTTCAACATTCTATACTTCTCTTTTAATTAATTAATTTATTCTCAATTAGTATTATTTGGAAATTTGACAAGAATTAATTTTGATTAAACTTTAATCAATTTTTGTAAATTTTTGAATTGCATATTTTATTTTAAAGACAACAAACATTAAATCTAGAAATTTATATTTTAAAAAATTTTGATTGTTTTTTTTTTTTATTTTTATTAAATTATTTTTATTATCTCTTTTTTTTAAAAAATTTTTAGAAATATTTAAAAAAAAAAAGTTTGTTTAATTTTAAAAATTAGATATTCATTAAAAACAAAACTCAAAAATTCATATAATTTCCAATAATTTTAAGCTATTTTTAGTTATCTTAAATATTTATTTTAATATTTTTTAAATATTAGAACTTTATATTTTTAAACATTTTTATTAAAATAAATCAAATTAAATTTGAACATTTTTTTAATTAAATATTTTTTAACTTTAAAAAAAATTAAGATTATTCTTTGATTTTAAAATTTATATTTTTTTGTTTTATATATTTTTCTAAATAATAGCATAGATAGATATTCTCAAGTTCTATTAAAACCATTCTTTATTTCAACTTTTTTGAATATAATTCACAAATTTTAAAAAACTTTTTAAAAAGCATTAAGAAATTCCTCAAGCAGAAAAGCAATCCTTAAGCCAGCAAAGAAACAAAAACTTCATGGAAAGCTCTTGTATCTATTTTTTATATAGAAATTCCAGATCAAGATTCCCTGCATTTGTATTGGGTTTATGAAAATATTCAACCTGATTAAAAAAAGCCCTCTTTTATATTTTTTTTAAGCAAAAAGAGCCTTTATGAGCCCTAAGAAGCCTTTGTATAAACCCAGTATTTACCAAAAAAAAATTATAAAAAAGAGTTGAACATTAAATTATTAAAAACAAAAATATTAAACTCTAATTGAAAATATATAAAGATTTTATAAGAATTTTAAATTTTGTATGGAAAGATTTTGTAAGTTCATGACGGGATTTTGTAAATAGCCTTAACATTTTTGAGATTTTGTAAATAGTAAATGTTGAAGGATTTTTAGAAATGATGTGCCATATTTCCTCATTTAAAATTCCAGAGGTTTGAAGTTGATACATATTTTATCAGTAATGTATTTTCACACAATACCCTCAACGTTTTCCTAACATCACCTTATTCAACTAATTGAAAACTATTTATAGACCCATGACAATCCTTTGACCAACTGAGGAATGAAGAGAATCACCATTTTGCATAGTGCCAATGACGCTTTCTGTCTTTATATGATAGCAAACGAAGAGTCTCATTATGACAAGCACAGAACCTTAAGAGATATAAATCCCTTTTGTCAGAAGAAGACATCTCCCGAAGATGAAAATTCGTAGATAATTGACTTGTCATACAATTTTGTCTTTTTCGACTTTTAAGTATTCCATTTTTTTTGGAAATACTATATTTTATTATTTTTTATGTTTAATTTTTATTATTAACATTTGTATAAATAAATATAATTTTTATTTTTTTAAAACTATCTTTATTTTACTCTTTTTTTTGTTTATTTTTTTATGTTATTTAGTTAAGTTTTCGGAAATGTTTTTTTGTTTAATATATTGTTTTTAAATTTAATATAGGTAAATGTCTTGCAAATGCTGATTATTTTTTTTCTATAATTTTATTATTTTTTTGTATATAATTTTAGTATAATTGTATATTTTATTTTTTTACTTTTAGTGTTTTCTTATTTTATATTTATTATAATATTTTTAAAATTTTTGATAGTATTTGTTGCAACACTTTCTAAAATTTTAAAAACTATGCCTATTTAGATGTTAACAATTTTGATGTTTTGTCTTTTAATTGTATGGTATTAATTACTTTCTATTCACTCGATTAAATTGATTTTGGATTTTTTGTTTTCAGATTTATTTATGATTTGATGTATTTCTTGCTTGCATTTCAAATTATCGTAAGTATTTTGACATCTTGTAAGATCGAGAATAAATTTGAGGACCTTCTTTGTATAATTTCCAATTAAATAGAAGGAAAAAGCTCAAGAAAATGCTATACAAAATTCTTAAAATCCAACAATTCACACAATATCAGAAAATCTTCCCACAATTCAAAATCCATAAATCTGTAGCCCCTCCACTCCCTAAATCATTAAAAAACAACGCAAAGAAAATAAACTATAAAGTAATCATAAAATCGCATAAAACTACCATCTTATTATTCTAAACCGGTCAGTCACTTCATCAATTTTTATTGCTAATGTTCTTCTCCCATCTTTATAGCCATAGTCCTTTTACACTCTATTTCCTTCCTCTGAAGCAATTGCTTGGTAATAGTTTTTGTTCTTTAATGACTGACATAAAACTTTTAAGAGCCTTCCTCGGTCTTCCTTCCTTCTAACAGACAAGAAGGAAAGTTGATTATGATTTATGTAATGTGCCTGCTCGTTTTTTGATTGATCAATCGACTAGATTGCTTTCTGATTTTCTGACATATGTTAATCAGACACAATTCCCTTTGATATAGCTTAACAGCAACTGTGGCATTCCCATCAATCCTCATGTTTTTTATGTTGATTGGAGGAAAATAGCGATTAGAACGGTTGGAACGATTAGAACTCTTCGTAATGATAAATTATTGTTTCATTTTTCTTTTTTCCAGTGTTTACGAAACACCTTCATTAGCGTCAGAAATCACACTCAAATATCAACTAGGTTTAAATTAACACCTGCTTTCTTACTTTTATTGACGATCACTTGTTAGTATAAATTAGCGCCTAATTGTGAGTTTCCAATTTTGTTTATTGAAATATTGAAGACATTTTTTATTAGAGTCGCCTGCTTTTTTTTTCTTTTAGTTTATTACAATTATGGCGAGGGACTTTTCACTATACTCAAAATAGTGTACGGCATTGCAATCTTCAAAGTTAAAAGATTGCAATCTTTGGTGGAAAATATATAAGATTGCAGTCTTTTATATGAAGATTGCAATCTTTTCTATGAAGATTGCAAAATATTTTTTGGAAAGATTGCAATCTTTTATATGAGGATTGCAGCACTCGTGAGCTTCTCCATTTGTGGAAATTATTCATTTTCTTTAGGAGTAATTTTCTTTAAAAGGGAATTTAAATAATTTGGAAAATCATCCAAATTCTACTGAAAATGATTGGATATTTATATTTTTCTTAGACATTTAAATTAGCCGTTGACAAGAAAGCTCTATTTTTATTTTTTAAAATGTTTGTGTTGAAGTTTTTTGCATTAGATTGATGATTAATATAAGGATTACTACTCAGAATCAATTCAAAGTCATCTTTCATGAAATCAATTGAATGGGTAGATTCCGGATTGGCGAAGTTAACATTGAAGTCCCCAGTAATAATTAAGGAGCAACTTTCATTTGCTGAGGTTATTTTGTAATCTGATAGTACTTCTTTCAAGAAACTAATGATTTTTCTTTTTGCATTTCCAGGTGATATGTATATTGCAATTAGAGCAACAATGTTTCCTCCTGGTATCTCGCAAACTACTGAGTATGCATCTCCGAATTCAGAAGTGCAATGAATCACTACTGGGCTTACCTTCAAATGAATCTCAGTGTTGACATAAATTGCATCTCCCCCATTTCTTACATTAGGTCTCTTATTTTGAGTGATCCATTGGAAATTTTGTAGATCATAATGATCTCATCGTTCCTAAGATAAGTTTCCGACAACATAAGAAAGGCGCAACTTTGGGAAACCGTGCTTTTCATGTCTTCAGCATGTGCTCGCAAGCTTTGACAGTTCAAAGTGAACATTGAAATCTTACCATCGACGAATTGTTAGGTTGCGATTATAAAAAGAGATAGGGGGGTGGATTTTTTTGGTCTGTAGACTCGAGTTGTAGAGTTATTAAAAAAAAAAATATAGTATACCCTTTGTTTCCGAAAAAAAAAAATCACTCAAATTTTGAAATTCGCAGTCTAGTACCTTCCTATCTATTTTTAAGACAAATTTGAAATTAGATTTTTTTTTAATTTTTTTTCAAGTGTATTTTTCTAGAGACCATTTTACCATCTTACTCTTTTGTTGATCTTCGTTTCAAAATGATAACGAAAAAACTAAAAAAAAATACCTATTTTCAAGTTTCTCTCAGTGTAAAAGCCCTACCGTTATCCAAAAGTTGATGGCCCAAAAGTTTCGCGCACATTTTATCTTTCCAACGCCACCCCATTCGTCAAAATCGAATAATATCAAGCCCTCCAAATCAACAGTTTTATGTTAAAGGTTTTCTGTCGCATCCGCATCAGAGTCTCGTATAAGAAGTTTAACTTTAGAAGATTTCGACATTTGATTGCAATAAATGCAATTTTCGATGTGTAAACAATTCTCAAACATTATTTCCATAATTTTGTTACAGGTTTTCCTATGATTTTAAGACTTTTTACAACGTTTTAATTAACTTGCTTGTGATGTCGGTTTGTGCAGTACAAATTCTGTTAACGATATTAAGCTGACTTCCCGTAAAG
>JXPG01006291.1:0-11099 GCA_001015175.1 Megaselia abdita | reverse complement strand
AGATTGTTCTAAGATCTTCTTTAGTTTAGTAAAGTCTTTATAAACCTTGACAAAATTATATTTTCTAAAATTTATGATTTTTTTGTATTAATTTGAAGATGGTAGTTCCAAAATATTGTATAATATTTGAATTTTCAATATTCAATTGGTACGAAAATGATATCTTCATGATATCGTGAGGACGAACTGGGGATAGCCTTTGATTCTCTTCTTAATTTCGATAAATATTTTGGAAAACTAAACAATTTTTAAATTGTTAAAATTAATTAATGAAAGGAATTTGAAAACCAATCATCTAACAATTTGAATTCAGAACTTTAAAAAAAATTCCAGACATTGTTTAAATTTTAAGTTATATAACATATTTAAATTTATTGTTTAATTTAAAATGTCCGTTTTTAAAACAATTACTAGAATTCAATACACATTTTACAAAAGTTACTGCCTTGAGTCTTTTGTTTTAAAATCCTTTGAGAAATGTGAAGTCAGAAATATGGTTTGAAAAGTTTCTGTCTTGAGTCTTTTGATTTAAGAGCTTCTTTAGAATACGTAAGTAAGTAAGTAATTTTAAATTAAAACAAAAGTGCGAAAGATAGAGAGAGATACAACTAAATAAAACAAGATTTATTTCTATTGGATTGGAAAAACTACGTTATTGTGATTGGCTCAAAACGCAACAAAACCGAACAAATCTTTAAAAAATAATACTTTAAAATAGTGTCAGAAGAAGCTTAGCGCAAACTTACTAGACCATTAGCCATAATTTAAATGAAAAATATATAATATCAGCATGTAGGAATAACTACCACGCTGTGCTTCATCAGCACTATACATATACATTATCGTGAAAGTTAATAAGAAAAGAAATATACATATAAAAAGAGACTTTCAGGAATTCTTTATTTGTTTTTTCTTTAAACTATCTTTAGAACAAATTAGTGAAAAATAGTTGGAAGAAATTAGTTTATAAAAAAAAACAGATTCAGAATATATTTTTTTATAGTTTTTGGACGTAAGCTTTATTACTAATCATAATTAATCAATATATTTATAAATTTGTCCGAACAAAATCAGATTCTGTTTGGTATTGTCGCGATATTTAACCAATCAAAGCTTCGGAATTCTTATAACCCAATAGGAATGGTCTTTTTACTATATTCTCTCCTACGCCTACTCTGATTACATGAGTTTTTTTTTCTCAAGAAAAAGAATCAAAAGCAGTGTTTTTTAAGGAATAATGTCTCAATATGTCACTCTTTTTCTGTTTCTTTCTATTTTAAGACCATTTAAAACTTGTTTGTATATATTTCAATAATTGAAAATAATTTCCCATATTTTTCAAGTAGTTGTTTGCTATCAAAAGTCAAAGGACACCCTTAACACACCAGTTAAAATAGCTTACAAGAAATCACTGATTCTACACTCAAAGTAAGTGAGCTACACATTTTAATGATCAGGAATTTATTTAATATTTTGAGTGGACAGATCATACTTTATTTGTACTGCACACATTTCGTTAATAAAAATATACATATTTAAATTATTGTTCGTATTCCAAATGTTTTTATGATTAGTTCACACACTCAAATATGAAGCCTACTCAATAAATGTTTGATCAAGTAATGTGTATTGTACAAATTTATATGAATGTCGTTTTCGTGTGCTCTACATATTTATAATGTTTTATTTCTTCCAATTTTTGTGTTCAAATTTCGAGTGAACAACATTCACATTGTAGCAAGTAAAACCAACATTGACTAACAAAATGTTTTACCAACAAATTTCTCACACTGCGAAAATCACAATTAAACTACCCATAATGTCAAACAATTTGTTGTAACTCATGGTAGTTGCTCATTACCATATCGTAAATGTTTATTGGAACTAATTGACATCATAATACGATTCTTCTCGACGACGATGAACGATGGAGTGTGGGCTTTGATTATTCTGCCAGCTCGCAAAGTAATTAATTGTAATGTTCAGTGAAGAGTGAAAATGGTTTTTATGGCTTTTTGTTACCGCAGTAAACTACCATGTCCAGGAGATCAATGTAATTTTGCGTTTAATAGCAACATGAAAATGCAATTAACATTTAAATTTTAGAAAGTCTTCCTAATTATTTTTCATAAAAAAATGTATGTTCATTATCTTATATTCTATAAAATATTACAATAAAACAATAAAAACCTGAAATAAAAATAACAACAAAAATCAAACAATAAAACAATTTCACAAAGTTTGTAAGTAAGTCGATGCAAAAACAACAAAAATGTAAAACAGTTAAAATTCGATAACAACCAATTGCTATTGTATACCTTCGATAGCGATAAAAACACAACAATAAACTTGAACACTCTTATCATCGGAGCGAGGAGAACACATTAATTAACACCATCGTTAAGGACTTTGCATACTGTGATTTTTCTCATGTATATTATGTAGACTACAAAGCGGACAGACAGACATCTAATTTCCGCTTGACATGCAAGAAATTCGTGAATTCTAAATATAGAACGCTGACTCTAGACCGAAACTGATCGCTGAGGAAAGATGATGACGTCTCATTAGCACAGGTAATTGAACACCGAACCGCAATTTAACACATATATGTCACTCAGACAGACGGTCTTCTTTCTTTCTGAACTTCTTATATTAACTATAATATTTTATGTTGGGAAAATGTTGTCTGGTTTTTAGGTATTGGTTTGGTGGATGGATTTTTTCTTAAGTGGTCGTTTACTATAGTTTAAGGGACATTCATTATTTGTTTCATTTTGGGACAACAACTCTAATTATGTTACATGTTTGAATTTGTGGAAAATTCGATACAATAAAGGAGAATTATCATTATATCCCAGGAAAAAAGGGCAGATTTCTTATCAGAAATGTTATGATTTTCGTCAGTTTAAAAAGCGCCAGAAATCTTCTTTTTTGGTTCATTTTTGGCTATTAACACAAACTATACACACACAAAAATCAGATTAAATCTACATTATTACTCCTCAATAACGTAAGACTTGATAAGCTATTGAGTGTAGTTCAATTTTTAGAAATACGTATTCGTGACTTCAAACCTTCGTTTTATTCAATTTCAATAATAAAAGCATTTTTAAAATCGATGTTCTTATTTATAAAATTCATTAATGTATTTTAGATTTATCATTGTTTGTTTAAGATAACTTTATTTTCACATATTTTCTTATTTTGTTCAGAATTAAATTTAAATGATTTGAAAGATTTTGAGCTTAGACTTTTCAATATTAAAAACTAGAAATTACTATTGACCGAAAAGCAATCAGGTGAATTTTGGAAACCAAACAAATCCTATCAAAATATTTTTAAAATCATCAAGATCGTAATCAAACTTTCAAGATCTAAAAACTCTATGAAATCTTTAAATAATTGTACCCAATTTTTTTCAGAGATTTTATAACCCAAACAACAAATCTTTAAAAAATCCTAATTAAACTTTAAAAAAAATCTTGAAAAACTCTAAAAGTCTTAAAATTACTGTCCACAATTTTAGAGACAAAAAATTTAAAAAAAAAATCGTAGATCGAAAACATTGTCAAAATTGAATTAAGCTTTCTCACAATGTTTTTTTAAATTAGAAATTTTTAAAACATTTATAATTAAAAATACACATTATTTAAAAAACTTAGAATTATTCTGTATATTTAAAAAAATAAAATACTATATTTTTATACTTGAATATCACATTTAATAATATTTTGTTTATATATATGAATTTTGTGTTTTCATATTGATCGGGAAAGTATTTTCATTTATTCTATCTATTGATCTATTTTTTTATTAAATATTTTATATAAGAATTTTTATCATTTTGAATATCAGTTTATAATTTTTGTCTTTAAACTTCTAAATGTTTAATAATCTATTTAGTGTTATTTTTTTAATGTAAATTTTGTATTCCAAATTTTTTTTTTCTCAAAATTTGGAAGTTTTTTTTTTAATTTTAAATATATTGCAACTTTTTTCTTGTTTAGCTTTCTTTATTTTTTTAGTTTTAATTGTTTATATTATTATTATCTTTTTTTTTCTTTTGTATTATTTGTTTTTATTTCCTAAAAATTTTTGTTTTCTAGTTTTTGTATTTTATTTAAATTACTCTTAATAAAATTGCTTAGGTTTTTTTTTAATTTTAAATATATTGCAACTTTTTTCTTGTTTAGCTTTCTTTTTTTTTTTAGTTTTAATTTTTTATATTATTATTTTTTTTTTGTATTATTTATTTTTATTTCCTAAGAAAAACATTTGTTTTTTAGTTGTTGTATTTTATTTAAATTATTCTTAAAAAATTGCTGAGGTTTAAGACTATTCAATAAGTTTTTAATATTTTATTAATTTACTTGGGTTTAAGAATATTCTCTTAGTTTTCAATATTTTTAATATTTTTTTTTTTCTAAATAATATGGGTATTTTTTTTTAACATTTTATATTTATATAATTTTTGTCTTTAAACTTCTAAATGTTTAATAATCTATTTTTTTAATGTAAATTTTGTATTCCAATTTATTTTTTTTCTCAAAATTTTGAGGTTTTTTTTAATTTTAAATATTTTGCAACTTTTTTCTTGTTTAGCTTTCTTTATTTTTTTAGTTTTATTTTTTTATATTATTATTTTTTTTTATTTCCTAAAAAAAAAAATGTTTTTCTAGTTTTTGTATTTTTTTAAAATTATTCTTAAAAAAATTGTTTAGGTTTAAGACTATTCTATAAGTTTTTATTATTTTATTAATTTACTTGGGTTTAAGAATATTCTCTTAGTTTTCAATATTTTTTTTTCTAAATAATATGGGTATTTTTTTGTTTAACATTTTATATTTATATAATTTGTTCAAAGGTATTTTTTTTATAAAAATTTAGTATTTTTATTATTGATGATTTTGTTGTTTTTGCTACTTGTTAGTTTCTTTTTATTTTTAAGTATTACGGTTTTTTTTAGGATTTCATTTATTAACTATATTTTACAAGTTTTTTGATTTTAAGTTATTTTTTGGATTATATTTAGTTTCTTCGATTTTTTCCTCTTAACTTTTAAAAAAAAATGTATTGTATTTAGAAGTTCTATATGAATTCTGTTTAATTTATTTCTATCTATTGATCTATTTTTTTATTAAATATTTGATATAAGAATTTTTATAATTTTTTGCATTAAATGTTAATCATTTTTGTTTTTAAACTTCTAAATGCTTAATAATCTATTTAGTGTTATTTTTTTTAATGTAAATTTTGTATTCCAAAATTAGTTTTTTTTTTTATTTTAAATATTTTGTTATTTTTGTTTTTTTAAGTTTTTTTTGTTTTAAGTTTTTTATTATTTTTTTTGTATTATTTATTTTTATTTGCTAGAACTAAACAAAAATTGCTTTGATTTAAGACTATTCCCTGAGTTTTCAATATTTAGCAATTTTTATTTTTGTTGTTAAAGTATTAAAAATTAAAGTATTGTTTTAATTTGCTTGGGTTTAAGAATATTATTTATCTTAGTTTTCAATATTTTTAGTATTTTTTTTCTAAATAATATGGGCATTTTTTTATAGAATGAAATTTTGTATCTTCTAATTAGTTCCGTTTTTTTTTTTATTTGATTTATTTTTTGGATTATATTTAGTTTCTTCGAATTTTTCCTCTTAACTTTTTAAAGATACAAAAGAATTTTTACAATTTTGAACATGAGTTTTTGCATTAAATGTTAATCATTTTGGTTTTTAAACTTCTAAATGTTTAATAATCTATTTAGTGTTAATTTTGTTTCTGTAAATTTTGTATTCCAAAAATTGGTTCTCAAAATTTGGATTTTTTTTAAATTCNCAAAATTTGGATTTTTTTTTAAATTCTAAATATATTGCAATTTTTTTTTTTTTTTTAGTTTTCTTTTGTTTTTGTTATTTTTTTAATTATTTATTTTTATATGTTAAAACTAAAAAAATAAAGTTTGTTCTAGTTTTTGTATTTAAATTATTTTTCAAAAAATTGCTTAGGATGAGTTTTTAAGATTTGGCATTTTAAATTTTTATATTTAAAGTAAGGTTTCAATTTGCTTTAAGAATATTCTCTCAGTTTTCAATAAGTTTTTTTAATATTCTATATGAATTCTGTTTAATTTATTTTGCAAACAAAAAATAATATATTTTTATTTTCTTGAAGTTTATTTTTAAAAAAAATTGTTTAACATTTTTTTTATTATTTGTTGTAAAATTTATTATATAGATTTATACTATAGATTTTTGGATTTCCCGAATCTTAACTAATTTTTATTTCCATCAAACCCCACACAAAATGCAATCCATNATTTGTTGTAAAATTTATTATATAGATTTATATTATAGATTTTTGGATTTCCAGAATCTTAATTTCTATTTCCTATATTCCAAAAATACTTTCCACAAACTTAAAAACAATAAAAAACTGAGCTATACGTTACGTAATTTCATCAAAATATAAAGTAAAACTTAACGTAACGTTACGAAAAGAAGCTTAACTGCTATTCCAGATTATTGACTAATGTGACATGTTTCATTTCCACCATAAGAATCATCAGACACCTTTTAAAGGAAGCCACCAAGGACATCTAAGACCTAACGACTGAAAGATACTTTAAATTGTACAACATTTAAAAGTTAAGAGTAGAAATAACAAAACCATGCAAAAACTCTTAACTGGAAATCATTTTTCAAAAACTACATATCCTATTTTTAGCGATACCAAAATTGGACGGATTGTTGAACATTGAAATCAAAGATCCATAACTTAATTTGAGGAGAGGAATAATAATCACTTAGTATTGTTTTCCAAGGATTCTAAGTTTTGTATGAATTTTTGATGAGCTTTTAAAGATTTTGTGCTATACAGAATTTTACCTTTAAAAATCTTGAAAAACATTTCTTAAAATTATTACAACATTTTAAAAAAATTACTTTGTAAAATACTTTTTAAACCATAAAAATCTTAAACCAAAATTCTAAAATGTAACAATATCTTCAAAATCATGAAAGAAAATTTTAAGACCATTGGAGAATGTTATACTTCTTTTGGGAGAGATGTTTTCACCTCGAAAATTTATGCTTCATGAAATATATTTTTTTCATATTTATGTGAATTTTTTAGAACTAAATATTGTAAGATTCTTAAATATTTTGGTATTAAAATTCAAGAAGGAAAACAATTAAAGGAGAATTCAAATATTTAACATTACATTTCTTAGTGTGAATATCTATTTTAAAAACAAACCCCAAAATGAAAGTGGACTTAAATCATCTCTTAAAACGTTGTTCAAGATCTTGCAAAATTTGTTCTAATGATTTTAAGATTTGTATGATTTTAAAAATGTTGTTTGAATTTTGACACGATTTTGCAATAAAAAAAAATGTTAAGATTAAACAAAAAACAATTCAAAAGAAAAACCTAAATCATTGAAACAAATAAAAATTAAAATCAATTAAAACCTCATCAAAAAATTGGGACATTTCCAATGATAAATGAAACATCCAACAATGTCATTCCAACTTCCACAGTCTCCTTTCATAAATACTCATAACTGAAAAGCAGAGGAAATAGATGGAAAGTTTGAGATGTAATTGAATTCTTGGACGTCTGTCTAATCGCTTGTCTGTCTCTAAGTCAGTCATTCAGTCTGATTGTATGTCAGCCAGTCTCACAATGACATATTGTAAAATGGATGATGTTCGAGTTAACTATATAGCCTGTAGCGCACAAGATTATACAGAAACAGCAACGGCAACATAGCAAAAGAAAGAAAAAAAAAAGTAGAAATTAGATTTAATTAGACCTGGCTCTGGGGTTCAATGATTTGAGAAAGGTCGCCGCCGCGCCGCTTCTATATGAAGTTCGAAGTTGGCAAAAGAAGAAGCATCAGGCAAGGCAACAACGAACGACGAAACAAATGAAATGAAAACTTTAAGTAGGGAAAGTTTGAGAAATTTTTCTCATTCATTGAATTACTTTTTTTCATACCATTTTTTTTTCTTAATTTTATTTTGCAAATGTTAATTTTCTCTATGCAAAAAATAAAAAAAAGGTTCTTCTGTTGAATATAATAAAAGTGAAAACACAATGACAAATTAAGTGGTTAAAACGCGTCACTTTGTTAAGTAACTTTATGTTGGATATGTGTTGTGAATGGTAATTGAAAAGGTGACAACTTGAAGGGTTACGAAAGTAGCACAAGAGGTTCTTCGGTAATCAGACTTGATTTTATTGTGAGAAAATACTTGACTTCGATCTTTTGTTCATTTCATGTTTGATTTCTTCGATTTCTTGATTTAAATTGGGTTTTCAGATGAAAAAAAATATAAAATATATAACAAAAACCTCANTTACGAAAGTAGCACAAGAGGTTCTTCGGTAATCAGACTTGATTTTATTGTGAGAAAATACTTGACTTCGATCTTTTGTTCATTTCATGTTTGATTTCTTCGATTTCTTGATTGACATTGGGTTTTCAGATGAATAAATTTATAAAATATATAACAAAAACCTCAGCGACACCTTTATCCAACTAGTAAGTTCATCATGAACAAAAACCACCGAAGCGAAGACTTCAATCGGATTTCATGTCATATATAATTCGTCTCTTATGTTAAGAAATTATACTACTTTTAGTCGAAGGACCAATTTGTTTTTTAATTAGAATTCCAGCTTTGCTTCTCTCCTGTCACCTTTTTAGCCCACTTGCCAAGGATTCCGAACAGATCACAATTTTNTTCAATCGGATTTCATGTCATATATAATTCGTCTCTTATGTTAAGAAATTATACTACTTTTAGTCGAAGGACCAATTTGTTTTTTTATTAGAATTCCAGCTTTGCTTCTCTCCTGATTGTTTAGCCCACTTGCCAAGGATTCCGAAGGGATCACAATTGCTAGGCAGCTGGATTGCCATATTTATAGTCCGCCTACTAAATTAATCCTGGTCAGAATAGCTGACCATCAATCTCGTACTTCTCTTCAATCTGAAGTGATCTTGAAGGCAAGATACAACAAGACTCTAAGAGCAAGAAGTGATACATAAAAAACTATCAAAATCAAACAACTCTAAACCGTTTTCAAAATATCTTTCCATTTTGAAAGCCAAATAAAATTTCGGCGTATTTCCAAATAAAAAACAATCAATACTATTCAAACATGCTGAAAAGCGAACATGCAATTTTAAAAAGAAAACCCACCAATAAATGAAAGCACTTAGAGCCCATTATTAACATGCAAAGAATGTAGTACAAGGTCAGAATCAGGTAATGTTCTAATAGCAAACAGGAACTTCACTCAATGTGGATTAATTCATAAAGATTTTCTTTGAACTGTCAATTTAATGAAACGAACATATTCTTAATCATAGTGAATCTATTAGATAAATCATGTCATGAAATAATTGATATGTGATTAAAGTGATCTGGAAATGAGCCTTGTCAATTCATTGAAGCAATTGGAACCACGCGTTGATTCACAATGAATACATAAAAAACAGAAGAATAAAATAAAGTCTGTCCAGAAATTCTAAATCAAAACCATCAACCTTGCCAAATTTTAAGACCCCCTAAAATTTACAGCAATCATATTCTTTTATCTTAAAGTAGTAGATAAATGTTATCTATGAAGAGATACAAAAGTCTTGTGAAAGGTCATTAATTTTGATTTCGAAATAGTACTTTTTATATCTTGAGTTTACCTTGGTTAAATTACACGTTTTACAATGATTCTGAGAAATCTATCATAATACTCGAGATAACTATACTTCTAACATTGCTAGCATTGAAGAGTGTCTGCCTTGTTGAGATTGTGTTATCTAGATGTATCTTATCAAAGTTGTTTTGTTATAAACTTCTGAGAATAAGAAAACTGCAGTAATTTAGTTAAGAGTTAGAAATGGGGAATTAATGTTGCCAGAGTAATTTGATGGAGGATACAGCCGGGTAAAGCTTTAAAGCAATGAATGGGTTTTATGGCTTCTTTGATGTTCAAATTTTATAATACTCAATCTTAAGTTTTACATATCANTGAATGGGTTTTATGGCTTCTTTGATGTTCAATTTGATAATTCTCAATTTTAAGTTTTACATATCGTGTCGTTGCTAGAAGTAGGGAATACATGTTGCCGGGGTAATTTGATGAAAGACAAAGTTGCCGGAAAGGGCTTCATACTTATAACTTTTCAACCATTGCTTTAAATGATTCAATTTCATAATTCAATTTAAATAAAACTTTGATTCTTAATATTTCTTCTNGTTTTACATATCATGTCGTTGCTAGAAGTAGGGAATACATGTTGCCGGGGTAATTTGATGAAAGACAAAGTTGCCGGAAAGGGCTTCATACTTATAACTTTTCAACCATTGCTTTAAATGATTCAATTTCATAATTCAATTTAAATAAAACTTTGATTCTTAATATTTCTTCTTCTCTCTTGAAAGGTTTTAGTAAGATTGAAACAATAGATGGCGCTTTCTTTCACATAAAACTCTGATTCTGGATATTTTTTCTTCCCTCTTGAAAGTTTCTAATACGAGAGATGTTTCAACTCAAAGAGATGGCGACATCATTCAAATAAAACTTTTATGTTGAATATGTCTTCTTTTCTCTTGAAAGTTTCTACTCGCTTTTTCATTCAAATAAAACTCTGATTTGAATACTTCTTCTTCTTTCTTGAAAGTTTCTAATAAGATAAAAGCAAAAGATGGCGCTTTAATTCAAATAAAACTCTGATTATGAATATTTCTTCTCTCATGAAAGTTTCTAATAAGAGTATATTATATAAGAGTATACTATATTACTAGAGTATATCTGTCGTCTAGAGGATTTGGTTTCTTTTCCTCGTCCTCGTAGTGTCGTTATTACAGACCGAAACAAAGACTTTTCTTCTAAGTTATTTTACAAGGCTGGGACACTTCTTCATAATTTGTACACAGAAAAAAATAAGTAGTAAATTTTACTAAAAAATACTACTTCAGTAGTCAAAAACCAACTTACATTTAAATTAGTAAAATTGTAATAATTTTTACTACTTAATAAAAAGTAGTAAATTTGATTACTAAAACTAGTAACTCATATTAAATAAA
>JXPG01006261.1:5200-16393 GCA_001015175.1 Megaselia abdita | reverse complement strand
ATACCGCGTTTTAATGGTACTGATGAGGACATCTAACCCTCATTATTTTTTTTTTTTTTAATTTCTAAATTTAATGGCATAGGAAAGCTTAAAATGGCCTAAAAAATGACATTTTAGTGAATATCTCGAATCATGTTCTCTTCGAATTCATAGATTTGTGTTAAGAACGTGCGTTACTATATCAAAGTAGTGTTAATATTTAGTTTAAGATAATGTATTCTCTTTGTCATATTCTTGACATTCACCCAAAGTCACTTGATAATAATCTAACACGATCTTCTATAATAAAAGATATTTAAGTATGTGAAAACTATAAGTAAGTGCAAAAACGACAATAAAAATTGTTGCAAAATATTAAGTTCAGTACAAAGAAAGACCCCTCCCAACTTTGTCCTTCACATTTTAAATAGCAATAGTGCTAGTTCTAATCACAAAATACTCGTTACACGTGCGAGTTTTCTGTTTTGTAAACTTGTTGCTTGTATTTGAATTGCTATGAGGGTTGAAACTTTCTATATGGAATCAAAATTGTGTAAAGCATTTTTGAAATATGTTCATGTATTAATCTATTTGAATCAATAGTCCTAAACTATTATTATATCGAAAAATTAAACAACATATCAATGTAAGTTGAAAATTGAAGGTCAAAAGAAATCCATAATTAAGAACCATTTTGTATCAACTTTATTTGCAAAACAAAATTGTCTATGCTTTGGGTTCATGCTGAGTTGTTTTGATTATCAACTTTGTTGCTCATCCACATCGACATCCGAGAAAGGATTACTGTACAGATATTCGATATTTCCACCTGGTATTTTTCGCAAAAGGACACCTATCCGGTTGGAATTCGATATTTGCCAGGTATAGAAGAGGATCATCTTATACAGTAAATGTGATTTGGTCTTAATGTGTATACCTCCCTCAAAAAGTGTATTGTTTTGAATTACTCACCCTCTGCTGTAAATACAATAGTAGCAAAGATGTTTCAGTTTGTTAGAATTTAACGATCTATTGGATTGCTTTCCAGGATATTCATAGTTTGAAAAGATTCAGTAGTTATAAGGAGTTTGAATGGTGTAGACGTTCTGATCTAGTCATTTTATTTTTTGTTGTTATCTTTGTTAATTATTTTATGTAATGGCTCCAAATGTAAACTTGATACAAATCGAGTTTGATGGTAATTTCAATAATCTATTGGGAAGGTAAGCATTTAGTAAGATTTCAAAATATTTTTAAACTCTCGTGGTAGGTTTGTCTATGTTGTAAACAGACTGTTATTATTATTATTATTGTATGTGATTTCAAATGAAATATAAATATGTATAACTTTTCCTATTTTTTTTTTAAATTTAATAAACAAAAAGACTACATTTTCTTGATAAAATATTTAAATTGACTTTCTGCCGAAACCTAAATACCTAGCTCGCCCGAAAACCGATCAAGCTGATTTTTTTTACTGGCGAATTCTTTTGACTCCTCACTTATTTTATTTTCTTGTTCGCTAGTCAAAAGTTTATAATATTTAAATAAATATTAAGCCTTGTTTATAAATTTAAAAAAATCAAAATAGAACGAAAAATATGTCTACCTATTTTTTTGTTTTGTCGAAAAACTTTAAAACTTCGTTGACAAATCCTTCATCTAAAACCAAATACTTCTAAGACGAGGTTTTTAATAAAAATAAGCTGATAAATAAAAAAACGACGTTTGGATTCATCCGCATCGCACAATAAGGGTTGACGAAAATCGGCGAGGGTATCATTATCGGCTTATTTTTTCAGTCGAAGTACATGTTTGAAATAATATATATGAGAATAAAACCTAGCAAACTTGAGTGATCTGTTCATTGCTCGCTTCTATCTTTGATTGAAATGATAAGTCATTATTTGCATTAAAAACTATTAAATATTTGTAAAGAAACTACACGGCACTCTTTTTATTTAAATAATATCCTCTACCAAAAATTTCATACGTTTTAAATTGTTCGAATCTTTAACACAAATACTTTTACTAGATCAATTGATTTCCATTGAAATCTAAGCGATTTATAAACACATAGTTTATGAATAGCTCCGATACCACCTTTGTTGTTGCCAGGTGTGTATGTTTCTTTTCTTTCCACTTTTCAGTTTTCTTTTTTTCCATAAATTTATCTAATTTTCTACATTTTTATGGCCTTGTCATATATTTCCACCTTGATTTCAACATAACATCAGAGAGACAGAAACTGAGTAACGAAAGAAAAATTCAATTAACAGAATGACCTAACCTAAAAATGGATGATTATTTCGTATATAAGCCTTCAGCTTATTGTTATAGTCAGAAACTGTGACATGTCAAAAAATAATTTCCATGAGAAGGACGTGACAATTAATTTTTCTTCCCTTTTATCAAAGGGCGCCTATACTTTTTTAGCAATATGTTTTTTTTTTTTTTTTAGTTGGTTGTTCGTAAAAAAATTGATCTTGTAAATAGGTTTTTAGTTCATAATACTTTTAATATATCCAAGGGGGTAATAACTAGGTCATAACATCATTGACTACAAAATATAAGCCATATATTCAAACACAACCACAAATACACTTTTCGTCTCGTTTCTTGCTTCTTCTTATATATACCTTCTTCTCGCTCTGTGCTTTTTCAGCTTTTTTTTTTTGTATTTTGTTGCTGTAAGATATCTTTACAACATTTGAGTTACACCTATATTTCAATTAAGACAAACATTTTAGGTCAAATATTATTGATATAAAAAAAAACTTTCATTAAAAAATGAGTTATTGCATTCTTCGGTCTTTTAAGTTGATATCATTGATAGCTGGTATTTCTCACCATTGTTTTTGATAAGGAAATTAAGAGGTTAGTTTGTTGTAATTGATTATAGGAAAGATTATAGGTCTTGGTGGATTATTATAAAGTTAATTAAAATCATGATTATATAGAGCTTTTTGTTTCAAAGTTTCAGTGTTGATATTGATACTACACGTTAAAAAAGCTTATTCAAATAGTTTATGAGAAATGCGGTCAATATCAGACATATAGAGGCCAAGTTATCTTTGTGATAATTATCTCAGCTTTTATATTATTTTACATTGTTGTGAAGGGAAGTTAGTATAGTTTGGCAATTCGAATTTATGGAGGTTGAATATTTTAAACAGAGTGGAGCTTTGTTGAACATTTTTTATTTAACGAAAGCATAAAATGTGTCTTGCATAATTATTTGTTTATTAAAACTAATATTTCTAAATCATTGTGACATCACTATCATAAATTATCACAAATCATATAAAAAACACTCGATACATTCAACAAAAACATTGTTTTTTAAACATCTAAATCCCTATGCAAAGTTTTGGTAGTACAGGCACTATTAAGTACAAGATGCTCAGTGATTAAGTATTTTCAAATACTTTCTATATATAGTCATTATTCAATTAGTTTTAGTAGTTTCTTCTAATATTTCCTGCCAAAAAATAGAAGAATTCGGATTAAATCGCTACATTTATGAATACTAAATATATTTATTGAGTTTTATTGCACAACTTTTTCTATTACTTACAAGAATATCCTTTAAATATATATTTGGAAAATATACTTTCCATCAAGTAGCAAACCAACAGTTTTTGTCCTTATAGTATGAATAAACACAGAAACGAAACCGCAGGTGTAAAAAAAAAAGTAGCACGAGGATGAAATTGTAGGAAATTTCCCCTTCAGTCATCATTTTGTTCAAGATTAAAAAACATTATGTGGTTTTCTTTTAAGGTTCTTATATTGCTCGAAATACGACTATACATACCCTTATTTAACCTCATTTCTGCAATATATTTATATTGCAAAAGGTAAAATAAAAATATGAGTTAAATAAGACAAGATTCATTAATCCAAAGAGGCAGCTGGTAATAATTGTGTCCACTTTTCTTTATTTTCAGATTGGCGGCAGTTAACGAATGTTCAGCCAGCCAGAATTCTAGAGTAACATCCAACCTGCACGCGTCAAGCAGTACAATGGCGGTAAGCCGCGTTCCTTCACCGCCTCTACAAGAAACCAATACACCGGTAGCTGAAAATTGGTGTTACACCCAAGTAAGTAAACATTCGAAATATATAAATATCCATAAACATCCATAAATGACAAGAGCAAAACTATAACGTCAACGTAATTAAGATTCTCAAGGGTATTTTTTTTGCTATTTAGTCAATAACATCATAAATTATCAGAAAGCAAATGAAATAATGTAGGGTTACCAAATGTCATTTTAATATACATAATTTGTGTATTTGATATGGTTTTAAAAAAATCTACATTTTTGAAGAGTATCAATTATATAATTTATTACGTCATTTTTTAAAAATACATATTTGTTAACAATTATCAACGAGAAAAAGTAAAAAAAAAAAACGATAGCTCTACCCCACACCAGAATAGAAAATTTGTTAATTCCTATCAACCTTGAGAGATACTAATAACAAACAAAACAGTATTTTATATGATTAGTACGCGTGCTAGGGGACGATGAACAGCAAATCAAAGTAAATACAAACTATTTATTTTGAAGGATACATGACTAAGTAGTCTTCTCTTTTTTGGTTGGAAACAGCGAACTACAGTTTCAAATTAAATCAACCTTACGCATTTTAGAGGTCTTTAAACTTGGCGAACTTATAGGTTATTGGTTGTATATTAGCAGAACGCGTATTTTGCTTCCGGGTTGTTTTGAAAAACGGTCAGATGAGCATTATAATGCTTCAAAGTGAAAATATAATAAATATTTTTAAAGGCGATAGTGGTTCTATCAATAAATATAAACATTTATATATGTATATGTGTCATTAATTTGTAGAAGTCGATATACATTTTTCAATTATACCTCCAAAACTTCGAAGTTTTTCCGCATCATTCTAATGGGCAGTATTTAGTCCGCAGAGTTTCTACACTAAAATGCTTTAGGAGCATTAAACTTTTCGTTGCAAAAAGTTTATAGAGGGGTAGTACGAAAGGAATATATGCAGAAGCATGCTTGTTCTGTGATAGGAAACGCTTTAGTAAACTCAACCAGACACATCAATTCTTTTTTTCTTGTTATTTCTCTTTGTACACTACGAATACAATATAACAGACAATCATCGAGTGTTGTTGTGGTTGTATGATGGTGAGGATGATGTACTTAAGAGTACAATGCAGTAATAGAATGCAAGAAGTCCGTGAGGCTAACAGATAGACCGATTCCATAAAACCGTGCACCTAAATTCGAAAAGGAAGTATGCAGAATATTGCTAGTATTTTTTGCACCATAGATCTACTACGAACGTCCAGTTGATTCCAATTTGAAAATATGAGCAAAAAGAAGCAAACGAGCAGATCCGATTAAGTAGATATACGTTCCCCAGATGTGTATACCAGCTATTTGGTATGGTAAATACAAAGAGCTATAACATTGCGTGAAACTATTTCTATTCTAAGGAATATTAAATTATATTTGGAATATCTAGCAAGTCAGCTTTACTTGAGTGCTGGATAATTTGATGGATATAGAATAGATGGATATAGATATAGGATAGGCTTCCTTAGTTTGGTATTATTTAATCATATCCTTAGTTCACCATAATAACATGTTCTCGGTAGTAATTTAGTTCCTTATTTGTCTATAAATTACATTTTTAAATAGTAATTATATTATTTATATCTTAATAAATTTGAGGGCTTTATTTTCAACAACGTATCGAAATATTTATGATTGGGTTTTAAAAAACTTATTTTTTAATGTTCACCAATTTTACGTGGCTGGATGCTAATTTTATGAGCGACAACGACAAAATCGTTTTTAATAAGTTATAAAACATACATTTTTCCACTTTGAATCAAGCTTGAAAGTATTTTCTGGTGTAATATACTTCAAGAACCTTTGTAGATCATGAAATTTAAAACTGATTTTAGAAAGAAATTCTTGTTCGTGAGATAGTTGCATTTAAATAACACTAAACAATTCTCAAGCAGTTTTATTGAATTTGGAACTCTGACTTCGAGAGTTTCCACCAAGCGTATGATACAAAATACTTATAAGGTCTTATATATTTTCGGGAATACGTATTCATTCTTTAATCTTCCTAAGCTAAAGTATTGAAGCGGGAATTACAAAACTTATGTCAATTCCAAACATATTTTAATCTAAAATATATTGTCTTTAGGTTTACCCATACTTTTGACCGGTAGTATAAATTGATAAGTTTCTTTTCTTCGACCGTCTTCAAGAATTACATACTGTATAATTAAAAGTTACTCAATCTGAACCACTATCTTTGTAATATGTTCTTCCTTTTTTATCAGATCTATTTACTAAAAGCTGTATACAATTATAGGAGTGCAATTTAAGATATGATTGCATGTTTATTACAAACAATGCTCTAGCTTCATCAGCAGTTCCGTTTAAAGTAGTTTGCCCACCCAAGTTAACCAACCATGAACTACAACCTTTCTTGCATTCCTTTTCTACAGAACAGCGCTGCAAAACCATATAAATTTATATTAAAAGAGCGTGTTATATACACAGTGAATTCGTTGAAACCTACTAAAATAAAAGAGAAGAGACGATATTCTATATAATTATTTTTCCCATATGAATCCCTTCAACCATGAAACCACAACACCAAAAGGCTATATATCTGCCAGAGTATTCGAATATAATTCAACGCATCTTGTAATTGAAAGTTCTTTGAACGTAGGAACAGACCAGAAAGTTACAAATGCAAATAAGTCAACATCAGCAGCCACAGACAAAAGGGGAAATATGTGGAAAATTCTTTTAATTTCAATAAGATTGCAAATGGCAAAAATCCAAACCTGTGTGGAAAATTATATATTTGCTTTTTGTTTTCTTCTGCTTCTTTTGTGTTATTTCGATATCAACATTTCAAGTCAAACCCGACATATTGAATTGCTTTCAAACGGAAAAGTATAGAGAAAGAAACCGGCATTGCTCTATCTCAGTTTAATTTACCTTTTTCATTTTTATAACTATATATTCGAATCCCGCATACGCCTATACTTACACACCAATCCGCTGTGTGTCAATAAAGGCCTATTTAATATGAAAAACGACGATACATCTCACTGAATTTATTTTTATTTTTGATGTATATTTTATATTTTAAGAGATTTATAATATCCTTTGAAGATTGGTGTAGGTGCTAGCACTCTCGCCTTTAACTTTGATTGAATTTATCGTCAGGGAAAACCTAAGAATTTTTCTTAAAAAAATACGCGAGTTGGATATATTTTAGATACCTTATAATACGATTTGAAAAAGTTCCCAAACATTTTTCGTTGTCTTATCTTTATATAAAACATCTTTGTGTTATGCAATATTTTTGAACAACCGTAATCATTAATATGGTAATCAACTCAGACTTCACTGTTTCATGAAAAATACTAAAATTCTTTATAATGACCTTCAATCTAAAAAAACATTCAATGAACCTATAAAGAAGACAAGTTTACGAGAATTTTAAACAGTCTACACATACTGTTCTCATCCGTTTTTTCGACTATTCTCGACAACGTCTTTTATATCATCATAATCATAGCCATCTTTAAACCAGTAATCAAATACAAACAAACAAAAAAAAAATACCAAGAAGAAGAGTTTTTTTTTCTTGGTTCTTAGAGGGGTTGGTGTACATTAAATATAAACTCTCTGTTTATCCCTGAAAATAATCTAGAATATGATTCGATGACAAAAAAGGTTTTGCTTTTTTCGCCAACGATGTTAACAATGACTATACTCCCGTCAACACGAAATGTTTTTGTTTTGGAATCACCTTGAGACCAAGCGTTTATTGAACTTACTCATCGTTAGCTGCTTACTCAAATCAAAATCGTATACGAAAAACACAAAATCGCTTAAAAAATTCTTATAAAAGATGGCAAGTATAAACTCAACCAACAACAAAGTTCGGAGACATGATAATGTTGTGCTTATATTATTTGCCTTCAAAGAGGTTACTAAACTATTCTTCTCTGTTATACAGAAGACAAAAAGAATTTCGCATAAATATACTCTTGTAAAAGAAGAACTTAAATGGATTTGTACAAAACAAAATATTATGCCATAAGCTATATGGCTATCAAAAGGCTGCGTAGACACATTGAATTTAATGGCTTTAATGTATTATATCTCCATTTTGACCTCGATTTTTTTTTAAATATTCTCTTTTCTTTGCAAAGAGATAACATTTTCTTCGGCTTTGTTGATCTTTTTATTGGTTTAGAATGTGTGGTGCGGTTATATCATTTTAATTAAATCATGCAACATGAAAAAATGTAAAACCTTTAGTAACCAAGACATTTCGATGACACATAAAAGTCATATGTCTATCTTTGGGCTTATAAGATGAGTACATCCATACCCAAATCATAACTACGACATATTGTTATACAAGAAACCATCAGCTTGAATTGACTTCTGCATGCAATATATCGTGATCAATTTATGCGTTCTCATTTTTCTGACAAAAAAAATAAAAACAAAAACATAAAATAGGTACCCATTTCATAAAAAGTATAAGAAAGTCAACTAAAGAAGATTAATAGTACATACAGCTGTCATATGTCCCATCAATGACCGACCAAGTTCCAACTCATAAGGAAAAATCAACAACCTAATTTAACACTTTCATTTAAAATTAATTTTCAAAAAATGTAGTATAGAGCATCTTTACGATCACATAATACATACTTCTTCCTCGTTTCACCATATAAATCAGTATTGATGCAAAAAATGCATGGCCGACTGCAAACTATAGAGAAATTAATATAACTTGGATAGTGAAGAAGAAAGAGACTGAAAGACTTGTCGATCGTAATTTAATCGAAAACATAAAAATACAAATTTCTCCTTTTCTTTTCACTTCGACTTATGTATTATCTCTAACCCATATGCGTTCATGAACTAAATTGGTTTTCTATATATGATTGCTTTAAGAATAGTTTTTGAGGTAGGTTTATATTTTCTTTTATAACTTAAACTTGTTTCTAACTATATATTTAAAAAAACATAATTCAAAACCGGAAGCGAATTAAATATGAGTCCTCTCATCGATAACCAAGTGAGGTGAAAGGAATGGAAATGTTAGTTTCATATTACTCAAATATTTCATCTCGTACAAAATAGATACTTTTCCACGATTAATCTTCCCTTCCTGATATTTCTTTAATGTGATGTAATTATCATTTCGTTATTTGTTTGCGCGAAGGGCGGCATTATCATCATGAGACATACTACAACTTTTTACAGAATGTGTATTCATGAGGTGTTATGTATGGTCGCGTTTTTATGGTACAACCGCGACGGCGGTACAAGAGAGTTAATGTAGTTTTTGTTTTGTTCATCACTTTCGTAATAAAGTAATTTCTTTTTTAAAAAGAAAGTAAAACGAAAGTACATTTCACGTTTATACTATTATAATAGACGAACATTTTCACTACTATTATGTAAACTTTGAAAAGGGTTCGAAATTACTTTAGTATTATATATTTGTCTTAAACATTTGAAACAATAATCATCATTGAATGGTCTCTATTCACTCAGATTTATTTTAAAACAGTGAGCATCGCTCTAAATATTCTCTTATTGAGATCTGGTATCTGGTTCGACTACAATAAATAATGAAACCAAAACTCTCAAAAAATGTATTACATAATAAAAAATTTATTTACAGTGAATTGATAAATCGCGAAAGTGAAAGTTTTCATAACTCTACCTCCTTCGCGAAATTTTCAACTTCTCAATAAAATAAACTAAGTAGCACCAACAAAAGCAACTGAAAGAAAAAAATGCTTAGTGGCGGCAAGCATTCAGTATTTGTTAAGAAATAAAGCATTTGGCTGTGGTAACCTACATTCAACCTAAAGTCATATTCGATAATCTAAAGCGCCGATTGGATTGTTGTGACGGCTTACTGTAAATACACAGGCCTGGTTTGATTGCATAAAGTGACAAACAACCATTGCGCACTGTCCGCGAGCACACAAAAATCCAGCATAATTTTTCATTTCAGCTGTATCTTATGTTGTTTGAAATTCATGCCCCAAATTGTTATGCAACTATTAACAACCGCACTGAAAATTAGTTTTAAAAGCTTATGTTCGCGTATACTCCTTTGTCTTTTTTATTTAGAAGGAATACAATAATGACTTTTGAAACATTCAAAAATATTGGTTTGTTTTACAGATTGATTATGCAACCATAATTCCATTCGCATTCATATTTTTTGAAGTAAATGATTTTTTTATATTTTGGTTGAGATCTAGAAGACATAAAAACAAATATTTATTGAGCTTTGAGACGTTTTTAAGTCTGTTGTCTAATGAGTAGTCTTTTGAGAAGTATTTCGTATTGGAAGAGTTGTCGGTGTAAGCTCAAAAATAACCAAGTATTGAAAAATCAAAAAAAAATATGCTCTTTCATTAGGTTAAAATATTAGAAGGAATTCAGCATTTTTAATTGAAACTGTGTCAAGCTATAATAAGTCTTTTTAGTTAAATAGTTTATAAATATTAAAAGGTTTTATTTTCTTTTTTTTTTTTTTCTTTTTCTGTTACTTCTAACAAACCGAACCAAACGTATCCAAGACCATTTGACCATCATATTTTCAATGAGATGACATCGTTTTTGTTTTATTCTCTTTGTTGGTTGTGGAGGGGAATGTCACCACATATCACTTTGGTTGATTGTGTGCTTAGCTTTTGGAGGGCGATTATATAGGTTGAATAAAGCTACCTTGACATTTGAAAGGTCACTATATTGATATTGTAATTACAGTTTAGTTCTGTATACTGTTGTATTTTAACCATACGTTTTATAAACGTGTGAGATGTTTTACTTAAGTTAATTAACCTAATTTTTTAAAAAACCTCCCCGGTTTAGGTGAATGGTAATTCTAAAAAAATGTGGGGGCGCTAGAAGACCCAAGAGTTAAATAATTTCTAATAGAATATATTTATAAACCCCACTTTCCTCTCTTTAGGGTTTTTTATATCCTTATGTAATAGCTTTGTTGGCCTGCCTTTTGCAAAGCAGATTTTAAGGGTAAAACATTGTCCATCTGAAACTACCATTAACTGGATTTCGATCTTTTGACACCAGATGGCGCTAGCTCTTATTTTCTAGAAGCTTCCATTTTAAGTTTTTTTTTTTT
>JXPG01006256.1:0-10265 GCA_001015175.1 Megaselia abdita | reverse complement strand
TGGGGTACAACTAATTTCGTTTTAGTTTTAGCAGCTCTTTAAAAATTAATTTCTAAAACTTTAATCTTTAATTAAACTTTAATTTTAACTTTGAAGTAAAATAAATTTCAAATAAACTTTAAAGAACGAAATTATTTTAATTTTTAAATACTACAAATTTGAAACTTCAGCATAATTTCCGAAACATGTTCTTTAAATTAATATTTTGAATATAAAACCCCAAATTTAATTTGCTTTTTAATTCAAATTTTTAAAATGTACTTTTAACTCAAATTAATTTAATTTTCAAATAAATTTTAAAGAACAAAATTCTGAAACAGTTCCTAAGNTGAAACTTCAGCATAATTTCCGAAACATGTTCTTTAAATTAATATTTTGAATATAAAACCCCAAATTTAATTTGCTTTTTAATTCAAATTTTTAAAATGTACTTTTAACTCAAATTAATTTAATTTTCAAATAAATTTTAAAGAACAAAATTCTGAAACAGTTCCTAAGATGTTATATTTCGAATATTTAACACAAAATTTAATTTTCTTTTAAATTTGAATTTTAAAAATGTTAATATAATTATTTTAAGATTTAAATTTTTGAATAGGATATACAAAAAAAATGTACAGCACAATAAAACTTAACTTGAATTTTAAAATATACAAAAAATATTGAAGGTTTCTAAGATTTGACGTTAAAGTATTTTTACCTAAATCACTAAAAACTTCAAAAATTCAAGATTTTGTAATTTTTCGCAATTTTATAAATTTTTAAATAAAAAAAGTATCTGATGTTTAGTTTTCCACACTCGATAGCTACTTCGGAAGGTTTGTTAAAATTGTTTGTAGATATATCTAGATTAAATCCGCCATGCCCGATCGAATGGTGATGTTTCTTGATAGGGTCAACCTACAAAATTTCCCAGAAATAGGGTGACCATACCGCTTTTTCGAAAAATTCAAATGGAAAGTGGTACTTTTTATTCAAGTTTCGAAATCTACATTGAAAACTAAAGCTTTTTTACAACGAAAACTTTTTTCAATTTTGGATTTTTTTTAAATTCAAAATTAAATTTCGGTTTTTTATTAAATTCCTTATTCCAACGCTTTATCATTCCCAGTCTTGATGCAGCACGTCAAACAGTTGAATCGATGTGATCGATGAAAGTCAGCTTTTGGTCAAATATAACAACCAAATCACAAAACTTTTTTACACGTAAAGTATCTATATTCAAATTAACATTTTTATCAACTTTTCTTCATATTTTCGAAAAAGTATCTATTGTTTGATTTTATTGAATCAGAAGGAGTATTTAAAAACGTTTAAATAAAACAATATAGTTTTTTTTTTTGGGAAAATTACCCTTTCCTATCTGGAAGGTTTTCACTAGTCAGATACTCGATCTGAGGAGTCGTTTTCGGATGGTTTGGGAAAATTAAATATATTTTGATGTAGATATAATCCTAAGTAGCTATCGAGTCAAGAAAACCAAACATCAGATACTTTTCATGAACATTTTCGAAAAGTTGAGAAACCTCAGAACGAAAAATTTTGGTATTTTAATTGACATTTTTCATCGATTTTTCTTTAAATTTTTGAAAAAGTATCGAATGCTCGGTTTTTTTAAACGTTTAGATGAACAAAAATAAGAAGCAAACATTCCTTAATATCACTGCTACACCTTGAGACACCTTTGGCTCGTTGTGTGATTTTGTTTTTTTTTTGTTATATAATAATTTTAAAATTTTCATTTTTAAAGGACACAAAAATTCCTTTTTTTTTTTTTAAATTTAACAGCGTTTTAAAACTTAACATTTAAAAATAAAAAAATAAATAACATTTGAAGTTTCTGAGATTTGAACAGTAGACTTTGAGGTTGATTTCAAATAAATTTTCAAATAAATTTTTAAATTAATTTTAAAGAACCAAATTCCTAAAAATGCAGTTTATATAATATTTAAAATACTATTCCGAAACAATTCCTAAAATGTTATATTTCGAATATTTAACACAAAATTTAATTTTCTTTTTAATTTGAATTTTTAAGAAATTTATTTTTTTTTTGTGGACATACTCTTTTTTATTTTTGTGTAAAATAGTAATTTTGCGCTAGTTTGTTAGAAAGTATTTAAAAATTGATTGTGAGACTTTTGTTTTTCAATTTTAAATTCGTTTATTAATGTTTGTATTAAATAGTCTTTTTTGTTTAAATTGTAATTTTAACAATTGTTAAAATTGTAAGGTTCAGCAGCTTCTTTGTCTTAGATATATATATGTACACAGCTTTTAAAGTGCATTTTGGAATATTTACAAATTCTAGTGTCATCGTTTTTTAAAATTTAAGTACCACTAAAACTAAACATATAAAAATTAACTTTTAATAATTCCCCAGCTCTTTTCAGAAAAACAAGTCGATTACGCCATCGGCGCTTTCCCATATTTAACACCTCTAAAATCATCTGGCCACACTCAAACCTCTCATTACTACATAAGTAAACTGCATTTTGTGATACCCATCAGTCGGAAACCATATTCACCAATAGCAAAATATACTCACTCTATATCCTTGGAAGTCACTCAAATCCTAATCTGGATCTTTGTCATAATCGTAGCTTTAAATTCTTGGTCGACGAACTTTCTTAAAGATCATATTTTCGGACGAAACAGAAAACATGTGATTTACAATTTCACGGTTTCAATATTTGGATCTCAATTTAACTATGAACCTAGAAAGAGTTTCTCCCGATTTATTATGGCCATGTGGATCGTTCTCTTCTTTTTCATAAAATGTTTCTACCAAGCATTTCTCTACAATTTCTACCGAACGGACCCTAAAGGAAAACTTCCAACAACTATTAATGATGTACTCAACGGTGGATATAAAATCCTGATGACCCAAGACACCTACGAACTCATAAATTATCTACCTGGTATTAAAAGCGCCGCAAATGTATTCTCAAAATCAAACCTGGACATCCTGGAGGACATGTTGAGATGGCCCAACCAAACCGCTCTCCTTCTACCACTAGAGTACTTTGGTTACTACAATTATTTAAACCGAATGGACGATATCGCAGATAGATTCCTGGTTATCGAGGAAGTCGTCTTAACCCAACCGTACACAATATATCTAAAGCGCAACTCTTATGTGAAATGGATGTTTGATTTCTACATTTTCACATTCCTGTCCTTTGGACTCATGACGAAGTGGGAACGACATTTCTTCGACATGGACGATCTCTACGGTTACCATGAATTCAAAAGAAAAGCCACTCCATTGACCTTAGAAGATGTTTATGGTATCTTTATTATCTACGGAGCTTGCAAGGTAATCTGTATAATTGAGCTTATCCTAGAATTACTATGGTTTAAATTTAAATCTAACAATAAAGGTAAATTTTGAGCTAAATTTAAGTGACTTTTCTTCGAACTTGTGACGGCCTCCTTCGGGATGATCCTATTTTAGGTAATCGTGCATTTACTGGTGGACCCATCAGTCTGTCCGGTCCGTCTTGGTTGTAAGTTGTTGTTGCTGGATCATCTATTGCTGGGAGGGGGGATGAAGGAATCCATTCAGAACTGGAGCTCGAGCTTCCTGGTGAGTTTGATCTGTGAGGGAAATATGTGATTTTTGAAATGTTGTNCCCATCAGTCTGTCCGGTCCATCTTGGTTGAAAGTTGTTGTAGTTGGGTCATCTATTACTGGGAGGGGAGATGAAGGAATCCATTCAGAACTTNTCCATTCAGAACTGGAGCTCGAGCTTCCTGGTGAGTTTGATCTGTGAGGGAAATATGTGATTTTTGAAATGTTGTCTCTTAAGTTTATCAAATAAAATAGGTAATTCGAATATGTTTGTATTTTTTACATCCTAACATAGAAGAGGGCTTTAAATTTATGTAATATAATAAATAATAAATTTAAATGATATCGAATAAGAGTTCAGTTAACGCCTTATGGCTCATGACCTGAGTCAAAAATAAATTTAAAGATTCCAAAAAAATGAAATAACATCCAACAGAAATGAAATTATTTCCGAATTTTCAGATGTTACAACTTTAAATAACATTGGATGAAAATTCAGCCAAAGAAATGAAAGAATGTCCGATTTTATTTCTGGATATAAAAATAATTTGAACCAAAAACTCGAAAAACTATACGATGCAATAAAAATTAAACAATTCCTATTGGTTAATTTAAACTCCTTAATTTTGATTGGTTAAGAATCACAACTAAATCGAACAAAGTTCGAAAGTGTTCGGGATTAGAATTAGAGTCTTACTAGGATCAATTCTATTATTTAGCTTGATTTTAAATTTTACATATGAAAACTAGTTGAATATTAACTATCAAAAATGGTAAACATTTACTACTTTTTGTCAGCGAAAAAAATAAAAAAATGTTGAATTTCATCTATTTTAAATTAATATTACTTCTTAAATTTATAAATGTAAATTTGCAATGCTTGTCTTCTTTTTTTTGACGAGAATTCGTGACTTCAGTCTTTTTCGTTTCGCTGCTTGGGGATTTTAATTATTAAAACAAATTATTTGATTGATAATGAAATACTAGAAATGATATAAATCTTTTAAATTTATATTAATGCTCTTCTTCTAATTTACAAACAAAAAAACAAAAATATTTAAATTGAAATAATGAGTTTTAAAAAGAAATTTAAAAAACTTAATTCACTTCAAAGATTGGCGCCACTATCTATAGAAACTTTAGTTATGGATAAACTTGTCTATGTGACTGAGTTTTGTCTTGTCTCTCTAGAGAATAACTAAAAGATTAAATATATATTAAATTACTATTTTGAGAATGACTAGAGAAAGACCTTCTTAACAATGATCAATTTCTTAGCCAGAGGAGGGGCGTCACCATCGCGAGTAGTAGTATTAACTTCACAGTATATCTTGTTTTAAAGAAAAGAAGCAACAAATTAAAACAATCACCAAAAGTAAAACAAATAGGAACAAAAAGTATTTTTTCTTTCTATTTGTTTTATATACATTTTTAGAAATATTTATAGACATATGAACATTTTATTTAATTTTCAAAATTATTTCGTTTTACTAATTTTTGAAAATAAATATTTTTTAATATTTTGTTAAAGAAATATTCTGTTTAATTTTCGAGATATAATGTTCCTTTTAGTAATTTATTTATATAAAAAAGAGACTATTTTCTTAAAAATGTAAATTTTTATTTAATTTATCAAAATAAAATTTAGTTTTTACTGATTTTTGAAATTATTGTTTTTTTTTTAATTTTAATAAAGGAACATTTAATTTGATTTGAAAATGGAGAAAAGTCTTGAAGTGTTTTCAGAATACTTTTTTTTAAATTTACATGTGTACCTTTGTGTCCACATAAGCAATGAACTACAAAATAAGAAAAAACAAAATGCAACAAATACCAACAAACATTAAAAAAGAATAAAAACTCTAAAAAAAAAAAAAATTAGAAAGAAAATATCACAAACTTTAATAAAAGAAAACTTAATAATGAAAGGCAATTTCAAGACGAACAAATATTAAACATTAAATGAAACAAAACAAATGAAACAACGAGAAATAAAGGAAATTAAGAATACGAAAAAAAAGTGAAAAGTTTCATATGGGAAAAAATCACGAAAAATTTATAAAATAAAAAAAAAAATAAGAATAAAAATTAAATTAAAAAAATAAAATTTACAGTTTCAATTTCAATTAAATTAATAAAAAAGGACATATAAAAATTAAAAATACAAAAACAATTAAGTTAAAAAGAAAAGCAAAAGAATTAATAAAAATGTCTACAATAAACAAATTTTCAAATAAAAAAACTAATATAGAAATGCTTAAAATATAAACTTTAAGCATTAAACAAATATAGAAATATATTTTTTTAACTATAAAATAAAATCTTGAATTCTTAAAGTGTAAACATTAAATAATTTGTTTTATATTTAATGTTTTTCGTTTTCAAAATGAAATATGTAATTCGAAAATTTAAAATTTAAGAAGTTCTGTTACCCTAAACTATTATTTAAAAATTACAATTCTAAAAATTGTCATAAATGTTAAAAAGAAGAGCCATTAACTTAAAAAAAAAAATATTAATTAATTAATTATTATTAAATTTAAAATTCTAAAGTTTTAAAATTTAAAATAGCTCGAATATTTTAAAAGTTATTAAGAAATATGTGATTTCAAATTGTTGTTGCTTTCTATATATAACGTTAGAGTTTAATTAACGATTTTACGTTTGAAGTGTATTATAACGTGAGCCTGAGTAAATGGTGTTGAGGACGGGAGTGTGCGTGGAGGTAACTGAGGGAGTCTATGAGTAAGTGGATTGGTGTTTGAGTGCATGAGAATATTTTTTAAATACGTTTGAGCATGACAGTAAATTATTTCTTCAGATACTACAAATAGAATAATATTGTTTGTGAAATATAAAACATGTATATGCATGACAAAAAATCAGATCAAAATATATTTTTGAAAAAAATAAAATGTTGAAAAGCAGCATAAGTTCAATTAAATATTAAATGCGATTAGAATAACTTCAGAATTGCGAATAAGAATTTGTTAGAAGAAGATAGAGTTATTGGATGAGTGTGAGTGAGTGCTTTGAGGAGTAGATGAAGAGGAGTGCGTGGATGATTGTATAACAATATTCCCAAAGTGTGGATTACAAAAAAAAATCCCAATTGATTTACTCATAAAGTCATTAATATAAATTTAAGGATTTTAAAATTAGTTTGATCTTAAAAAATAATGCTCAAAAAATAAATATGTTGAACAAAATATTTTTTTTTTAAAGTAGAAAAAGAAGGAATTTTATAAAAAACAATTTATTAGTAAGTTTTACTATAAGAATATACTATTTTCGCTGTCATGAACAAACTACATTTTAAATAATAAAATAGTAACTTTTACAACTTACTAAGAAAAAATAAAAATTCCGACATTTTTATTATAATAAATGTTAATGCTGGATTTATACTGGGGCGAGAATGCTAGTGGAATTTTTTGGAATTTACTACTACTTGTTTGAACTCATGTCTAAATAATTAGGCTAATGATGGTATTTGAAGTTTTAGGAAACTTTACTATTTACTTTGTAGTACACTACAACAAATACACTATCAGGGTTTGAACTCTTGACTGATTGAAAAAAAGAAAGTTTCGTTCAACAATATTTACCATAAAATACTAATTTAAGCTAATTATGATTTAGTAATTTTTACTATTATAGAAATTAGTACTAAGTGAATATTTTTACTAATTAATAGTTCATTTTTTATGACATGATAAGAAATATTATTATTTAAGATTAATTTTACTAAAATGTTTAGTAAGTAGTAAAATTACAGTAATATATCTGTTTATAGCAAATTTGACTAATCACCTCGTAACCCATGATTTTAAAAAAACCAAAATAAAATAGTAAAATTTACAACTTGGTTTTTTCTACTACAATTTTTTTTTGTAAATTTTACATCTTATTTATTCTGTGCCGATTAATGAAATTTGACTTGCTAATAAGTATTTAAAGTCAGTTACATTTTCGAAGTTATAACTAAAAGGATTTTTTGTTAAATTTTTAGGTACTTTTGATTTTTCAAAAATCCTTTTTTGTCCGTCTGTAAACTTTTCCAAACTCAATTTTGAAGGTATGAATGTTTATCAAAAAGGTGGTTGAGGTCTTCTTGAAAATGTTGACATGTCCTCTTCCTGATTCCGTTTTTTTTATTTAGTCTAACTTGCTCTAGAGTTTCATAAATTTTGATGAAATTTTGTAACAAAAATTTCGAGAAGCCAAAAATATTTCGTAATAATTAAAATAAAAACAAAAAGTATAGCAAACTAATAATAATTACCCAGCTGAATATATTGGTGGAAGCTTCCTTTCGTAAGAACTCCCAACAGCTGTGCTCACACTACTTGAATGTATTTCTTGCTGATACAAAGAGTACAATTCACGTAGTTCATCTGGAAGCTCAACATGGCCGTCCTCAATAAGTCTTCTTTGTGAGCTTATTATATCTTCACACAATCTTCTCTGCCGTTCAGCACGGAGAAGTTGGAGATCTCTTCGCCTAAGCTCAGCCTGTCGAGCCAACCTTTCAGCTTGAAGCGACACCTTATCTGCCTCTAACTCGTGAACTCTGCATAACAGAGCCAACAGTTCCCTTTCTTCATCGCTACTTATTCGTTCTGGGAGTTCCTGTAAAAGAAAGGTAATTTTAGTTTTTTAATTTTTGTATTGCAACAAATACTGACATCTTCCAGTTGAACCCCCTTTTGACGACATAATTCCAGCTCTTGTTCAGTCCTTTCACGTATTTCTTTATATCTTCGAGACTCCTTCTCTATCGCCGCCAATTCGCCCCAAGCGTTCTTCAGTGCCACTGTACCTTCGGACTCAATATCTAAAAATTTACATTATAATTTACTTTTAATTCAAAAGCCAGTCAACCAACCTTCCTCCGCTTGGGTATCATAAAGTTTACCCATCCTTCCTTGCCAATGTGATATGATCATGTGTTGTCTCTCCGCATCCAATTCCAAGCCTAGTAAATGACTCTCAGCTTCTAATAATTTCCTCCTCAACTTCATCTGTTGCTTAAATGTTAAAACAATTTGTTCGCGCAAATACCGCAGCTCCGCTTTCCTCTTCTCATCGTCGACGGTATTCCGATTAACAGCGGCACCACTCCTTGGTCTCTCCGTTAACATTTTCGATCGTAATCGCGTCACTTCTTCTCTTAAATCACTCACCAAACTCTGATAGTGTTTCATAGGGAAATCTTTATTGTGTTCAATGTAACCAGTGTTTTGTAAACGAGTTGTGATGCTGTTCGCCCTATCTGCATACACCAATGTATTCTTGGTTTCATCACGATGTTTACCTTCTGGAGCTACATGTGCTATCATTACTGTCTTACATTTTCCACTTAAAGCCTCTTTAAGCAATCTTGTTAGTTTTGAATCTCGATAATTGACATATCTAGCACCGCCAGACAATGCATTTATACAATTCCCTAGAGCGAGGAGACTACGATTTATATGGGCTCCTTCCTGCAAACGTTTACCATGGTTTTTGGTTTTCTTGGCTCTCTCCGAACCAGCCAGATCAGTTAAGAACAACCGTCCCTGTTTCGTACCTAAACTTGTTCTTATTTGGACTATTATACTTAGCAATGCATGGCTGCGGGAAGATGTTTGGTTAGCCGCTGTTGGTTCCATTGTTCTCGCTTTATTTCCTTTCAGCAATAAGGAAACGACCTCTTGTCGACTGGTTGTTGTGATTTCGGATAAACCGGCTACTGTAATTTTTTGGCCTCTATTGTCTTCTCTCAGCTCGAGCGTGCCAGCGCCAGGATTTAATAAATCACGTATTAATTCATTGTAGATTTCCAGATAAGAAATGGAGACCTTGGGAAGAGGGTTTTAAAATACATGTTAGATATATTTTTTTGACTACTGAATACTTACCCTGAAGTTTTTAGAGTCATCTGATGACTCTACATATTTGAAAATGCTTTCAATTGCTTGAAGCATTAGCCCTACAGTCGGTGATTGACTGTCGTTTGTGGTACTTCTTCGTGGATTTGGTCCTAACATTGTATGTGTTTTTCCAGATCCAGTGGCTCCATATGCGAAAACTGCTGCTTGAAGACCATTCAAGACGTCTTTTACCAGAGGAGCTGTAGTTCTCTCGTAAACCATCTCCTGCGATGCGTCTTCGCCGAAGACGAAGTCATAAGCATATCTTCTTGGCCTATTAGATCCATCATCAAAAAGGAGTGATGTGTTTGAGGATACTTCAATGCAACGGTCATTTACTTCTGAGGTCGGTCGGACTCTCACTGCCACCTGGGGATTTTTGTTTAGTCATTAGTTTTTTTTAAATGTATTTAAATAAACTCCCTTTAAAAAAAACTTCGTTTTACAAAAAAACTTTTATGGATTTCCGACTAAAAAACAAAAAATAAATCTAAACTTAAAGTTTGCTTATAAAAATAAACAATTACGTTGATATATAAGAGTTTTAGTTGACTTCTTTCCTTTTCCAATTAACTAATTTGTTTCTCTTTGCACCATTGAATGTTCGCAATTATCGAGAATTAATTTACAGTTATTTATACTCCTGCAGTAATCNCAAAAAATAAATCTAAACTTAAAGTTTGCTTATAAAAATAAACAATTACGTTGATATATAAGAGTTTTAGTTGACTTCTTTCCTTTTCCAATTAACTAATTTGTTTCTCTTTGCACCATTG
>JXPG01006248.1:0-15976 GCA_001015175.1 Megaselia abdita | reverse complement strand
TTTTTTTTTTTTTAAATTAAACATTTTAAGTCTAAAATTAAAATTTAATGTCAGAAATTTTATTTTTAGTGCTGTCAAAAATTTACATCTGTCTTTATTGTTCTAAAATAAAAATTAATGTAATTTTATGGAAAGGAAACTTTAAACGGAGCGACATTTGTGAGCAAAACATTTTTTTTTCAAAACAAAGATTTTCAAAATTTTTGCTAAAATAATGTTTGTTTAAACTTCCTTAAATTACAGCTTAAGAATATTTTTTTTTAATTTCAGAAAGGTTTTAAGATTTGAATTTAAAAAACAAAAATATATGACAGAATATTTAAAAAAATGAAATAGAAATTAATGTAAAAGTTTGGTAATGAAATGTATTAGGAAGTTTTTTTTTTCTAAATAGAAATCGGGTTAAATTTATTTTTAAAGACCCTAAATTACTGAAGTTCAAATTATGATTAAAAAATTGAATTTATAAAAATTAATTTTTTTTTTAAATTAATAGCATTTTTAAACAAATATTTAGAGAAGAAATAATTTCTTTATTTTGTATTAAAGACTACTAAAAGTTAGCTTCACAAAGTTCTGAGTTTCGTTATTATATGAAAATATGTTCTAAGCACAATATTTTCCCATTTAGTCTTAAAAACATGGTATAATACTATTTTCCTACGCCCATGTATTTTCAAAAGTTGGACAAGGGATTATAGGTATTATTAGTACCTTCAAAATGATGTATCACACGATCCTGCGTGATTCGAGATAACGAAATTAAAATGTCTTGGTTTTTCGCCTCCCTACGCCACTACATTCAGAAATTCTCAAAAGCAATGATGGGGTTTTGAAGGTATCAAACTAAAAAATCGGATAAGATTTTCTTATCTAAATTAACACTCAACTTCTTTAAGAAGTCTTAATTTTTCTTATTTTGTTCTTTTCTTAGAAAAGAAGAAAGAAGACTTTTTAAAGATTTCTCGTCTTAGAAAAATATTGTATGAGAGCTCTTCAATCATTCTTTTTTAAGCAAAGAAAAAGTCATCTAGAATAAACCCATGCCACATTTTTTAAGGATGACAAATGATATCATATTGATATCATCACGACGTAGTGGGGATCAACTGGAGACAAAAACTGAGACAATGATATCATCAGGATGTCATCGCTGTTTCGTGGAATCGTCTATAAGAAATCTATCAAAAGAAAAAAAAAAAAAATAAATGTTGTCTTAATTATTCTGAACTCTAGAGTCTTAAGAATAATTTTCCTGTTTTCAGAATTCAAATATCTTATAAAAAACTTGAGAAAATTTACTTTTTATACATTGGTATATCGCGAACAAATAAAGGGGAAATTAGTCCTCCAGGATATTTCAACTTTCATATAAGTAAATCTTCAAGGATTTTCAAAGAATTTAGAAATCTGAAAGTGTAAAAGAAGTTTTAAAAAGAACACTTTTAGACAACTTCAGCGAGAATAAAGTTATTATTCAAACTTCTTTAAGACTTCTTAAAGTAGCTTTTCGAATGATTCACCCTACCATCCATGACATCCCCATAACTGCAAACTGCAACATCTACTCTACATATATTTTCCCTCCATTTATGCTGTTATTATGCGTTATATGCTAAATTTACTTTTTTCATTTGCATTTTAAATGCTTAAGATTGAAATCGCTTGCTGCTGCTGCTTCTATTTATCTGGCTGGTTTCAGTTCAGTACAGGTCCTGTTCAGTTCTCTTCTCATTCCTCCTGTGGTTTGGCTTGCTACTTACTGATACTGGCATTTGCAATGCAAACCTGACAGCCCAGCCAACAAACCATTCATTGCACATACGATTACCTGGAATGAATTTATCTCTATCAAAAATGAGGCTCCACTTACTTTGTGTATCTATACTATATCCATCCAGCTTATTCTCCATCTCGCATGTAGGATATTTTTTTCTGATGTGCTGTTATGCTATACTTTACTAGTTTAACTGGTACTTCCTCGTCGAATTCGTAATAAAATATTATTCAAAACCATCCCAGCAAATATACATGAATTTATAGCATTCCACATTAGTTTTGCGGAAAATAAACAACCCTGACTGTCTTAGCCTTTCCGCCAACCTACTTTTTCTTCCTTCATCTATACAACTTTTGTAACATGTATGTCATTGCACTTATGGGAATGTAATAATATTTTTGGGTTCTGTATACTATTCAAACAAACTTCACTTGAACTAACTTGACTTTACTTCAATGCTTTAAAGTTGTAGAGATTTCTTTATCTGTTGATTCTGGGGTTGATAGGAAATGGTCCTAGTTTGATCTTTGATTTAGATATTTACTTAGCTTGGACTCCTCAGTAGTTCATGATTTGACATTGTATTTGAATATGCATAGAACAATTTCGCAACCCTTCAATTGCTTTTAAATAAAGGGATATCCTCTGTCGTATCGCATCTGTCTTCAGATAGTTTGATAAAATGGAGATGAATTTCAATTCAAAGATAATGTTTAAGGTGTTCATTAATCAGACAATTCATTAATTCTAAGCCTCTCTATTATTAAAGCACTTATGAAGCACAGAATGCTGATTATGCTTTCATACTTTGGGATCTACTCTACACCATCACATACAGCTGAATCATTTCCACTTATCTCTCCGATTTAGCACTATTTCCAATCAAGGATGTTGGATTTATTGTTGTCACTAACCCTAATTTAATCTTCATAAGTTTTAGAGGGGAACTGGAAAACTGGTATTGGGTGAAATTTGGATCTACAGTAATGAAACACAATTTTTCCAACTTCCAGGCTTCGAATGTGGTTTCAACTGCAGTGATAAAGACCAGGGTGGCGGAACAGCGTTACATATCAACAAACATACTCTATAGGACTTTTGAAATCTCACCTTTCTTTAACAAAACAACTGTAGGAATTACAATTGATAGCATAAAATTTAAGCTCTGTACAATGTATAGATATGCAGAATTTATAGACATTGACATGAACATGATAGGTGTAGGTGATAAATGCTCATGTCTTGGAAAACTCTGGCAATTGTAATATTTACAATAGTATTATTGATCCTTTCGCATAACACATTCTCAACACTGTGTCTGTTGAATTTACAACAAGATGAATACCAACATCTAACACATTTTTTATCTGGCTACATTGAAGTTTGTAACGAAATGAATTCGTTATTTTAAAAGCATTTACAAAACTAATATTTTTAAAAATAAACCAACACCATTCACATTATCACCGTTCTGTAAATAACATAACAACTGCAAACAACAGAATAGACGGCTGACAGGAGATTACAACTGAGTGGAAATTGAGCACAAAACCGGCAATCTCAGGGACGGCACTTGGTGTGCTTTTGAATTTTAAAGTAATTTGTATAATATTAGTTTGTTTTACTGCCGAAATAAAAGGTAATTTACAACAGCAAAACAATAAAGTATTTTTCTAATTGATTTTGTTCTTCCAGTGAAATTGTAGTCTCAAGTTCAGAGTGAAAATAAAGTAAAAGTGTTTAGCTTAGGGGTTGATAGGGAACAAGTGTTTGCTGACTGACAGTATATTCCCTGGGCTTGCTATCTCAGTCCAAGAAACTCCTGTTCGGGTTATATGGTTCAGATCCCAAATCTCTTCTCTTCAATTATGAAACCAATTCTGAGATGAAATCAGTGATGGTTTTTAAAGAGTATAAAAATATTTATAGTAAACCTAATTAAAGAAGCTAAGTCATAAGCTATAATAGTTGGAACAAAAGTAAGAAAATAATCTTTTAGGTGGATTACTCTAGAAATCTTGCAGTTAATGGAAAATAGAGATAAAGCTAATAAAAAACATTAAAGGGGCGAAACCTCTGACCTTCTGTCGGTAACTATTAATAATGAAATTGAAATTAAGAACTTGAAGAAATTGATCAGAGAATTAGGATTTGAAATAATCGTCGACTGATTCGGTTCTTAGTAGAGATCTATGCCCCATCAACTAATACATTGATGCAGGCGAATATGTCATGCTTTTAGTATATGTTATGTTTTAGTGAATTTAGGAAAAGCCTTTGATCCTAACAACTTTATGATTAGTTTTTGTAAGACTTGAAATGATTACTTAATTTTAAACGATAGAGTTTCACAATGTTCTGTATTGAACCCTCTATATTCTTTACATCAATAGCTTGAGATACCTGACACAACTTAAGAGCAGGAAAAACCTTCTATGCAGACTACACTTCCTCATATACCCCACCAAAGGAGTTATAGAAATACAAATCAGGAAATATCTTGAAAGTTATCTATAGTTATTAATATTACAAAACCAAACTTCACAATAATTCCATCAAAAAGAAGAGATATAATTCTCGACTAGAAGTTACCATGTAAACCTCACATTGAGAGCATAGCTAAAAAAATTGAAGGTGTTCAAAACTTTCCTGATTGCATTGCTAAACTGTCACATTCGATCCAGAATTAGGTCAAACCTAGGTATCGGTTATGAGGAAATACTTATTATGTAAGTGACAATGAACAGAGTTATAAGAAGGCTGTTTAGACTTCTCTTCACGAAGTAATTGATGGAAAATAATTTCAATTGACGACAGTTTATTACAGGGCTCTTTATTTACGTGACATTAAAAGTTAAATAAATGTGGCGATTCTAGAACATCTTTTAAACGTATTAATATTGTCTTTAATCAAGAAGCTGATGCCTGAATCTACGTTTTTACAGAAATGAAGCACATCGTGGTGAATATGTGTAAATACTGATAATATATGTTTTTCAAAGTAGACGATAACCTTCTGGTATATTACTACTAGTAGGCTTGCGATAAGCTACTTCTGATATTATATATTACCACGTGATTAAATTCTGGGTAACTTTTCATTTTAAACTTTCATAATAAACATCCACGTCGACTGCAAAATAGAAGAGTGCTCAAAGGTTGAAATGGCTTAGTATGAAAAACATAGATGTGCATTAATCGAGCAACCGAGTATTTATAAGGCGGAGTTGTCGGTCGAAGAAGCGCAGATTAATTCGAGAACAGTGAGATGGGTTGTATCATCGTAAACTCAATGAAATTCCCGTTCATGAGTTGTACATTCGTAAGATCAATGAAATTTTCAGGATCACAGAATCATGAATTTCACAGAGTTACAACTATCAATACCCGTCATGAGTTGTTTCCGTTCCCTCGATATCAGATCACTGAGTCCCGAATGTCAGCACCCATCTCTCTTTAACTCATCTCAATTGTTCAATTCAATCTATCAAGAAATTTCCGTTCAACCGATCAAAAAATAGTGAATCTACGAAGTGGCGACTTTAAACATCCGCCTTCAACCAATCCGCCTTCAAATTGTTAGTTTGTCAAGTATAGTCTATGTCGAGACGATCACATTATCCGGCTTAAATCTGTCTCTCAGTACCTTCTACCTTCTTCTAACTACCTTCTCAACGATATCATGGAATCAGGTGAAGAAGATGAAACATGATTAAAGCTGCCATATGGAAGTCTGAAACAAACAAGAGTTCTGGATCCGATGGAATTCCAGCTGAGCTCAAAAAAAGAGCTGCAGGCAACTTTTTAGAATACCTGCATTAGTTTTTCCATAATATATCAAACTTTATCTATGCCAAGTGAGTGCAATCTTAGTATTATATAACACATATATAAGAAACATTTCTTCAAAAAAAACATCATTTCAGAATAGCAATATATAGTCTATATAGTATACATCTGACCAGATCTGCGGCAGATACTTGAGAAGACTTGTGAATTGCAGATTGATATGCATCATCTATTCATCCATTTTAAACATCTTAGACCAAAAGACGCAGATTGTTAAGCTTAGCGGAAAGAACTACCAGATTTGGAAGTTGAAGTTAGAGCTCTTGCTAGCCAAGGAAGGAGTATACGTTGTTGAAGAGCCTATATTCCTGATGAAAAATCTGTGGATTGTTTCAAAATAAATAGCAATAGAAAATCAAAAATAAGCCTCGGATCAATTGGATTTATGGTAATCGACACGGAAACGAAAAATATATCAAGCCATGTACCTGGAAAGTCAGAAACCTTCTTAGACCTGGCAGTAAGAATGAGCTTCAGGAAGGCTTCAGGAAATTATATGGAAAGGTTGTGTCAAAAAGAGGAAAGGAGACATCTACTACAGCTGTGCAGAGAAACAGGGTATGTACGGTGTGGGTTTCGCTGTCAGAGAAACTTGAGGAGCAGCGTAATCGCTTGGATTCCTATGAATGAATGGATTTGTGTAATACGTATGAAGAGAACCTTCTAGGTTCCTTCTAGGGAAGGAGAAGTTGTATCAAGGTATTATTGGCATGCATAGTCTGCCGAAACATCAATAGACAATGGTGAAAGACTGATCATCTTTGCGGCGAGTGGAGAATTTATCGCCAGCAGCACCTGTTTCGAGCACAATAACATCCACAAGGTAACATGGATGGCAGCAGGAGATCAAAGGTGTTAACATCGAAGCACTGAAATCGCTATAGAGTCTTCAATCCAACATGCCAGTTGAGGAATACCGGGGACAGTGTTCATCAGCGCTGACGTCATCAGCAACTGAAGTTTTAGGCCTAATCCCACGAAAGCCTAGAAATGAAAGAAGACAAGGAGTGCTGGTGCCATACCAGACGTGCCGTTAAGGTGTGTCGACAGAGGAAACGCCATTTTGAGGACTCTGACATGAGGACGGTGGAATTGTTGAATTCGAGGAGCGACACCAGAAAGTTCTACCAAACCATTAAAAGACATAGAGAAGGTTATGCTCCACCAACAATCTTCTGTGATGAAAATGGAAATCCTCTGGTGAATAGTGAAGACGTTCTAAGACGGTGGAGAGAGTACTTTGCTGAGCTTCTGGCCAACGACGAACCCGAATCATCTGTTGGAACCTCAATATCACCAAAGATTTTTGACAGGGAGATGCGCTTTCGTGTAATCTCTTCAATATCTGCTTGGAGATGATTGTTCGTATTCAGCGAACAGATAACATCATCACGGGTTCTGTCCAGCTTTGACATCGTCACAAGTGAAGAACCAAATCTGAAGGAAAGCTACACGAACATCAGTAACGCTGATTAAACCATGGGTCTAAGGGTTAACATCGAGAAAACAAAGAATTTGAGGCGGAAGCATTGTTAACACCGCAAGCGACATCACCAAGGAGGTCAAACGCAGGATTATGCTAGTCAACCTCACTCTATTTGGCTTGAGCAAAACTCTGAAGTCTAAATTCGTGCAACGAAACACCAAACTAAAGATCTACAGAACGCTCATAATACAAGTTCTGATGTATGGCTCGGAAACGTGGACATTATCAGTGACAAATAAGAACATTTTTGAGAAAGTACTGCGAATGATATATGGGCCGGTCAATGACAGGGGTGAATGGAGAATCCGTAACCACGAACTATATAGCCTGTAAAAAGATGTTGACATCGTGAAGAAAACCGGAAAGCAACAGCTTACATGGCTAGGCCATATACACAGAATGCAAGAAGAAGCACAACCAAAGAGAATCGCATTAACAAACTCGTTAACTGGAACGAGAAGACAAGGTAGACAAAAGTTGCGCTATCTAAAGGTCCTCGAAAGGGATCTTGGAGAACATAACATCAGCATCTGGAGAAGCCTTGCTGTAGAACGAGAGACCTGGAAAATATTCTTGATAGGCTATGATTTACCATAATGGATCACATAGCCATCAAAAGTAAGTAGTAAGGTCCATGGGGGAAGATCTGAAATAACATCCCAAGGTCGCTATATTCAACAATCTTCCAAATAGCTACGAGCGTTGGAATCGAGGCCAATAGAAGAATTAACTGTGACAATGGTTAAGGAAATAATGACTATGTAATACTAAAGACGAACAGAGATCATGGATGACAAGGAAGGCGCAGTCAAGTCTTAAAAATCAAATAAAACTGGTTCCCTAAGAAGTCTCTTAAGACCACATCTTCAGTTTAAGAATTGGTTCATTCCGATTTGATGGGTCCAATTGAAACATCAGGAAAGAAATATTTATTGAAATATGTTGTGATGCAGAATGTGAAGAGTCCAGAAATTGTATAATCTTCAACCTATGCTCACACGATGACGATTTACATCCAAATAATAAAAAATGCAAAATAATTCCATATTTCCAAAGAACACCTGATACCATTCCTTTATTAGAAAATGCTTTTAGTTCGGTACCCTTCCAATTCAAAAATAATTCCCTCTAAAATAAAGAATAACATTATAAGACGAAAAGCCCACGAAACCGCCATTCTCATCATCGTTACCCCAAAAAAAGAACATCATTCAAAATTACCCTCAAAACCCGCTGAAAATACAAAATCCACAAAAAAGAAGGAACAAACAAAATATGCAAAGAAACCCCTTTAAAAATCATCATAAATTCATAGAGACAACAAACTGTCTCCAATTCAGACAAAATAATGCATTCATTTTTCACTTCTTCAACAACTAAACACGTAACCACCGTAGAGCACTAACTACTTTACTGCAGCTGATGTTGGTTCTTCTCCTCTTCGTTTTCATCTTGATTTTGCTACTCTGTAAAACAGTAGGAATAGCTACCGAGCACCTGACTGATGATGGTTATAAAAGTTTCAAGTCTTTGCTGTTTGTAGTATTATTTTCTTTATTTCTATCTTCTTATGCTAGTATACCTTTTATTCCACTATCACCGCCACCACAACCACCACCAACACCACAGTCGACCATAAAGACATAATGTATCTTCAAGATAGAGGGAAAAGAAATAAGAAAAAGTTACTCACCGTGATACAACTTTGGGTAACCAATCACCTCCGCAGTATTTAGCAAGCACTGGATCATTAGTAGAGCTACCATCGTAGAATATTAAGTGATCTCGTTCACCTGTACAATCAGCCCAAGCACGTATCGACCGAGATGTTTTATTAAAACTCGCTATTGACCTGTTCAAAATAAATATATATTAGGTGTGATATACTTTCAATATTTGTGTTTTTTTTTTCAATGACATATATATTATACAAATACACACTATGACCATCAATGACGACACTTGAAAATACAAAACCAACTGATAACACGTTCATGAAAAGCTAAAAATAACTTTCGCGCACACCATCGGTTCTTAACTTTTTCTATCTATCGCTTTCGTGGGGGGAAACGTTCTTGTCGATTGAAAAGTATATGCCCGGGTAGCTCAGTCGGTAGAGCGTTGGACTTTTAATCCAACGGTCCAGGGTTCAAGTCCCTGCTCGGGCGGCATTCTTTTTTGTTTGTAGTTCTAGATTTTTTTCTCTAATGATTTTTAGACTTTTTGATTTTATGGTTTGTTTTAATTTTTGAATGGTTCTTGAAATAGTTTAGTATACTTTTTGTATAAATTTATGTGTTTTTAACTTTCCAAGATTCTAGTCCCTTTAACCCTCTTCTCATATGCCCGGGTAGCTCAGTCGGTAGAGCGTTGGACTTTTAATCCAACGGTCCAGGGTTCAAGTCCCTGCTCGGGCGGCATTCTTTTTAATAAAAATTTTTAAGTTTTGGATATAAATTTATGTCTATGTTGTGAAGGGAACCCTGACCGAAATAATACAGTTTTTAATATTGTTTAATGAAATAAAATATTGCCGCCCGAGCAGGGACTTGAACCCTGGACCGTTGGATTAAAAGTCCAACGCTCTACCGACTGAGCTACCCGGGCATATGGATAAAAGGGACGAGCGGACTAAATCCTTGGAGACTTTTATAAATTTTAAACTCTGTTAAATTGATGCTCTAGTAATTTAGAATATCTTAAAATGTTTACGCTTTGAAAAAATTATCATTATGGTTTTTTTCAGGTTTTAATTTTGTTGAAAAGATATTCTTAGAATTTGAAGATTTAACAATGGAATCTAATCTACGTATTTTTCTTATACAATCCAATACAGGTCTGATTTTCACCAAACTTGCAGTTCATTGAAGTCTGGAATAGAAGAAAGGCAACTTTTCATAATGTTACCTTAAGGTTTACGTAACGTTTTTGTTAAAATTACGTGCAAGAAAGCTCAGTTTTTTATTGATTTTAATTCTTTTTTGTGTCCTGGTATATAAGCAATATGGGTATTGTTGGACAGGTAATATAAAGAGAAGTAAAAAAGTGTTCTCAGAATTGATTTCTGATTTCTGGAATGAGAACAGGTTGCAAGATTCCAGAATCGGTTTAGTGGTCAAAAAAATAGTATCATTTGGCGGGGAAAATTGAGAGGAGTCTGGAAGTGTTCTGGGAATTCATTTTTAAATGTATACGAATACAGCTGTGTCTGCATAAGCAAAAAAAAAAAAAAATGTTTGTTTAATCTTTAAAAATATTTTTTTTTTTTAAAAAGCAAAGACAAAAACCTCAAAATAACAAATAAAAACTAATAAATTAATAACACTAAAGTAAAATACCATAACAAGAAAACTAAAGTAAAAAAAAAAAAACAATTAAATAAACAATTACAAACAACCATTAAATAAGAATAAAAACTAAAAAAAATTAAGAATAAAAATTTATAGTATTTAAAATAATTGCAAACCAACAAAAACTAAAACTATAAAATTACAAACAAAAAACTAAGAAGAAAAAAATAAAACAAAATTATGTAATGTTATTCATCAAAATTAAAAAAATAAATAACATAAAATTAAACAAATTAAGTTAATCATCAAAAAATAAAACAATATAAAAAAAAGTTAAGTAAACAAATTACATAATAAAAGTAACTCATCAAAAAATCAAACAAACATTACAACAACATATAAAAAGATTGTGAAAATACAATAAAAAAAATGAAATTAATATCTAAAATGTTACCGCTTTATAGTTTTTAAAAATATGACAACATAATATACAAACAAAAATAGACAACAACAAAAAATTAAATAAAAGTAAAATATAAATTCCAGTAAAAACACAACTACAAATTAAAAAACAAAATTAAGCACAAAAATGTGTCAAATTTATAGTATTTAAAATAATTACAATATTAAATATTAATATAAAAAATATACAAACAAAATAAAAAATAAATAAATAATAAAAGTAAATCATAAAAACAATAAACAAAAATTGAAAAAAAATAAAAAATACAAACAAAAAAAATGAAAAATTATAAAAGATTAAATAATACCAAAAAACTCAATAAAAATGAGGAAAAAAAAACTGAATTAAATAACATAGGTAACATAAAATTAAATCATCAACAAATTATATAAAAAGAAAGTATAAAAACAAATACCAAAAACCATTAACAAGGAAAAATAAATAAAAACAATACTCAAAACTTAAGAACAAAAACATTAAACTTAAACAAAAGCATAAAAAGAAATCTGAAAAAATACAAACAAAAATTAAGAAGAAAATAATAAAACAAAATTAAATCAAATAAATAACATAAAATTTAATTTAAAAAAAAATCAAACAAAAATTAAAACAGTAAAATATAAATAGCAATCCCAAAAATAACTTCAATCATTAACAATATATAAAAAAAAAATTAGAACAAAAATTTCTCAAAGTTATTTATATAATAGTTAAAACAAATTAATAATACCATAAAAAATACAACAAAAATTAAGAAGAAAACAAAAATGAAATTAAATTACAAAGAAATACTAAAATTATAACAAAAACAAAAAAAAATATTTACAAAGAATAAAGGTTAAAGATACTTAAAAATAAAGAATAAAAATTTAACAAGTTTATAATAATTTGAATAATTAATGCATTACAAAATTAAAAAAAAAAACAATTAACATAAGAGTAAATTATCAAGATGAATAACATAACATTAAATAATTAAAGAAGATCATCAAAAGATCAAACAATATAAAAAAATGAAGAAGACAATATTTAAAAAAAAAATTAAAAATGAATAAATACCCAAAAGATGAGAACACAAATGTCACAAATTTGTAGTATTAAAAAAACACTTAATAATACAAAAAAAATTTAAAAAATAAATTTAAAAAAAAAACCTTAAATTAATTGAAAAAAAAGTCAAATAATAATGAAAAGATCAAACACAAATTAACAAAATATATAAAAAGAAAGTAAAAAGATTTAAATCTAAAATGAAAAAAATAATAAAGTAATAATAAAAAAAGTAAATTATCAAAAAAAATTACATAAATGGAACAAAATATACAAAAATATAGTAAAAATACTAGTTAAAAAAAAGTTTTTTTTTTAACAAAGAATAAAAACTAAAAATTAAGAATAAAAATGTCACAAATTTATAGTATTTAAATAATTACAAAATACTATAATAATTAAAAATACCAAAAATATAAAAAAAATTAAAAAAACATAAATTTAATTAATAAAAGTGAATCATCAAAGAATATAATAATAAAAAAAAACAATATATAACCAAAATGTTACAAATTTATAATATTTAAAAAAAATAAAAAAAAATTGAAAAGAGAAATTTCTTAAAAATATTTAAGATCCATTTTTAAAACAACTTCTGAACAAATTTTGCAAATTTATAATATTTAAAAAAATGCAAAATTTTTGAGAAGAGAGAATTCTTACAAATATTTTAGAATCAATTTTAAAAAATTGGAAAAGCTTCGAGTTTAATTTTGAGAAAGGTTTGTTTTGAAGAAGATAAGAACAAAAATTATTAAAAACATTGTGAGAATTGTATTTTTTGCCAGTTTTTGCTTTAATTATAAAGTTAAAGTTTAATGTTAAAATGTTTAATTTTTCATAATTAAGATTTTATGATGTTCTTGAAACTGAAATTTGACAATACTCTATAAAAATCTCGTAAGAAAAAAAAAAGTTTTCTCCTGAAATTCCATACAATTTTGATGTATTCTTAAAAAAATAAATAATACAAAATAAAGATTTCTAAATAGTATAAAATAAATATTAAAAGAAATTTATCCAGAATAAAAAAAATTAATTTATCCAGAATAAAACAATATCTTATTGGCAGACGGATTTTTTAATTCAAAAAAGTAGGCGTTTTGTCTTTTTTTTTTATTTTTCTTCAAAAAAGATAATTTTTTTTAAGGTAAATAATCTAAAAAAACATGGAATTTTGTGAAAAAAAATTAAAATTAAAATTTTGAAAAAAGCTTTGAAAATAGTATTTTAAAATAAATTTAGTAGAATTTTAAAAATATTTTTATCTCTTCCAAAAACAGAAGATTTAATCATTCAAAATTACAAAATTTTTAGCTTTGAAAATATTGAAGTTTGAAACAAAATGTATAAAAAAGATAAATATAACAACGATGTTTCTTGTGCATCTCGCTAAAAAAAAAATACCAGTCCAGGGTTCAATTCCCTGCAAGGTCAAAAATATATGCCCGGGTAGCTCAGTCGGTAGAGCGTTGGACTTTTAATCCAACGGTCCAGGGTTCAAGTCCCTGCTCGGGCGGTAATATTTTTTTTTGTATTTTTCAATTAACCATAGCGTATGTGTAACATATATACTCATTATCTAGAAATCATTTTTAATTATCTAAATTAAGTTTCGATACTAAAAAACGTTGCAAATACATATTCAAAAAAAATAATACAAACCTCTTAACCAATGCTTTATGTTGATTCTCTTGACTAACTGCAATCATGGCATGTTTCATGGTAGGAACTTCCTTTTGTCTTATCGTCCAATAACATGTCACATTTCTTGGATACATTCCAGGATAATTTGGACTCTGGAGTCTACATTTATTCCTATGGCATTCATCGAATTGTCTAGTACAATATGTTCCAGGGGTGACTCGTCCCAATTCTAATAAAGTATCTGGCAGTCCATATCTATCAAAGGATATTCATTCACTTCGTATTCAATTAATAATGAATTGAAAGGACTCACCTTACAACAGCATCCGACTGGCTTATGAACTTATATCTTATCCTAAATTCGAATGGTTTCTCATCCTGCAGATCGGGTGCATGGAATACCTGGAATCAAAAACGAAAGAAGAACATTGATTTATATTGGTGATTTCTACTAATCCTTCGTTGTAATTCAATTTTTGTTTTTGTGGATGGCATTAAACTATGCAGTGAAACTTTACTCTCCTCAGCAAAGCAAACTTTTTAAATGGCTTTTTAAGTCTCTACACTGCTGTCCCAGGATACGTATAGAGATGAAGAGTGTATAGATGGAGAGTTCTTCATCGAAACTCTCGAGGGAAGTATAGAATTAATTACTTCGGATAAGAAACAGAGCAAGAACGATCCTTAAGGGAATAAAATAAAACTTCTTCTCCATAAGTTTTCCACTTTTTTCTTGCACTTTTGCTTCCACTTTTTATACTATATATATATATATATATATATATTTTTTATCGTTCGCTTTTTTCTCATTTCTATCTCATTCTCATTCTACAAATGAGTTTAAGTTTGAGACTTCAAAATTCTCTTAATGGTAAATCATTTGTTTGTGGATTGGCTCTAATGGATTTCTTCTTCTCCGTTTCTCTATCTCATGATTCCATCCTATATCCACCCTTTCAATGCGCACTCACTTAATTTGTTTTCCACTGCCAGGCTTAATATTTTATTAGTCCGGGTAAAGTAATTCGAGATGTTTAATGGAATACTGCGGAAAACGAAAAGAAAAGTCACCGCTCTTTTAATTTACTATCTTTTCGATTTCTTGGCGAGTTTTCCTCTTCTGACTTTTCTTAAAAGTTTTCTCATAAGTATTATAACTTCAATGTGTTACTTGGATTTACGGTGGGAAATTTTGTTCGAATTTATCCTATAAGTTTCATAACACATTCATCAATTATAGGTATTACGAAAAGTCATAGACAATCTATAGGAAAATAACAACCCTAATATAAAACCAAATAAAAATTAGGCAAATCCAATAACAATCAGGTGAATAGATACCACACAATCCTTTACAGGAACGGAACAAGGATTGCAAACAAACAATCAAAAAAACTGAAACAAATATAATCAAACTTAAATTAAAATTACGTCATGCGGTTTTAGTTTTTATGTATATTCAGATTCATAACAAACTCTCTTGTATGTTTCTGTAGGTATACCTGAACACACATATGCATCATACACATTAACCACTCCAGAGCATCAAAAGTTTCTGGTACAATTGTGTAATTTCCTGTATATAACTCGCTAGGGATATTTGGGAATGGGTAGAAATGCTATTATTGGGAATACAAAGGATATGCATTTAATATTCAAAACACGATGAATATTCCCACTCCTATATTCTATTCTGTTCTATTCAGTTTTCTATATATACATATAATATTTTTGCTTAGTTGCTTTACCGCTTTGATGCTGCTTTTATGCTGTTTAGATCTAAGGACCATTGCATTTCCTGGTCTCTTCTCTTATACACTTCGAGGAGTTTATTATTTTTCAAATGTAATGACAATGAAATCACATAAAAAAAAGATATTTCAACTGAAGGCCCCGACGAGATTCGAACTCATGATCTCCTGTTTACTAGACAGGCGCTTTAACCAACTAAGCCACGGCGCCATATGATTAGTTGGTTATTGTTGGTATTTAGGGTGGATGATATTAAATTGTGAAGGAATTTTTATGTATTTAAATCAAAATTTTATGTAATTAATTAATGTTAAATATATGTATCTACAATTAAAAAACTACAACTTTTTAAAAAAATACAAAAAATCATTTTTTTTTTTTCAAATTCAGATTAAATATTTTGTATTTTCAACAAAGTTTGTCCTAATTCAGAAATGCCCATAAGAGAAGTTTTTCCGAAGCAGATGTGAAAAAAATCACTTTATTCACCAAAGTAGGCGCCACAGTGGGTCCGATAAGAAGGAAACAAATATATATTTTGTATATGATCCCATCATTTGTAATCATATCTCTTGATCTCAAAATATTATTTCAAAAATATCGGAACAAGGACCTCAAACGAATGTATCTATTCCCCAGTAAACAATTTCCTTTCTTTA
>JXPG01006221.1:0-13242 GCA_001015175.1 Megaselia abdita | reverse complement strand
ATTTTTTCGGAACAAAAATCACAAATTGCATTTTTACAAAAATATGCGAAAAAAAGGTTTCGTTTTTTTGGATGGCATTTTTTTAATTTAATCAATTAAAAGACTTTCTAAGAGAAAAGTTTAAAAACATTGATTTTTAGGAAACAAAAATCACAAATTTTTTTTTTTTTTTAATATGCGAAAAAAAATGTTTTGNTCAATTAAAAGACTTTCTAAGAGAAAAGTTTAAAAACATTGATTTTTAGGAAACAAAAATCACANGAACAAAAATCACAAATTGTATTTTTTACAAACATATGAAAGAAAAAATTATGATTTTTTTATGGAAACTTCTTAATTTAATCAATTTTAAAGACTTTCTAAAAGAAAAGTTGGAAAAAATTTGATTTTTTCGGAACAAAAATCACAAATTGCATTTTTTACAAAAATATGAGATTAAAAATTATTCATTTTTATGGAAACTTCTTAATTTAATCAATTAAAAACAGACTTTCTAAAAAAAAAGTTGGAACAATTTTTTTTTTCCTAACAAAAATAAGAAATTGCATTTTTTACAAAAATATTAGAGACAAAATCCAGTTTGTTCCAAAAATGTTTAAAAATTTAGTGATTTCTCCAAGTGTGTAAAACAGTCTGGACAGCCTGTTGAAGTCTTTTGAAATTTAATATTATTAATATACAAAAAAGAAGAGACAAGGAGCGCGATGGTGCACAATAGTTAGGTTTTTTGTTTCCTATGGGAAACAGATTTTTTTTGTTAGTTTCAGGTCTTTGTTCCGTATCTTCTGTTCAATATCACATTGCCTGGTCTGGTCGAATTTTGAAAACCAACAAATTATAAACGTCCACTTTCTAGCCATTACTCTTTTTAAGTAGTGCACTTCATTGTTGTTTATTAAACAATGGCTTTTAACAATAATGGATTGGGGGGAACAAATAAGAACAGCAAAAAAACTACATGGAATTCAATTTCAAGTGAAGTGGAAGTGAAAATGTTTTCAGAAGTTTTTTCTATAGCACATTTTAGATGAATTTCATTAATATCCAAAGGGATGGGATGAATTTGCGCTCTAGTTTTCAGGTATTGTTTCGTATCGCTTTACTTACAGTGTAGTCATGTGCAGACGATGGTCAGACATTTTAAGTGGTTTTTGTGGGTTGTTTGGAAGACTTGAGGTGTTGGTTAATAATGAAGAAAACATTATTACGAAAATATTTCAAGTGGTTTTAGGTTTATGTGTCAAGTGGGCATTACCATTTGCGTTGGTTGTTCGAAAATGATCAATATATAAAACTACAAGTACCATAAGTATATACATATATTTTTTAATAAACAAATATGTTTCCAACAAATAATTGTTCTATAAATGAAATCAAGATCAATATACTCAACAACCACAATATGAACAATAAAAGAAAATACAGCTCGTTAGTTATATGTAAAGTAAAACAAATAAATCCAGAATAAATTACCAGCTATCCGTCGATTCACATTTCCTCCCACAAACAAGTACTCAATCCAATTAATTCTCAATCAATTCATGTTACAAAAAAGATCAATAAATACCCGCCAGAAAAAGACAAAAAAACTGACTACTGAGGAAGAGTTTACTACCAAACGGTTAGATACAACATAAATTTACAATCGGGTTTTCAACAGGATGGCATTCCAAAATGGCAAACACAAATTAAATTCGAAATTTCATCCTTGGAAAACCTTTCACTGTCATTCCCAATAAAGTGTATTAAAATTGTTATTAGATTACTTCGGAAAATAAAAGATTTTCAAATTAGATTTTCCTTTTTCCACTTCGTGAATGAACAACACTTTTACAAGGCTACCCTTTTTTTATTTGTTTATGTAAAAGGATGCGCAACGGAATGTTTTATTTTCCTCTAGAGTTTACTTTATTTCTTGACATTGTAATTATTATCTAACATAATTTTTTTCTTTTGTTTTTTAGGTAAGCGATTTTGAAAACTATACTTTATGAATGAATGATTTGAGTTTTGATGATGATTTCGATTATGTAAGTAAGATATTATGTTTTTAATTGTGAAATAATAGTAATAATTGTAATACTATTTTTTTAAATTAATCTTAAAATGTGTCTAATCACAGCCACTGGTCCCATCCTCACTTATATATTAGGAACCACAAAAAATCATAAAGTCCATAAAAATATACATTTTGCTTTAGTTGCCCCTTTCGGACGCACAAGAATTTACAAAATTGTGATGAGGGCTTATGGGTTGATGTGTTCCTTTAAAATAATGTATCATACGACCCTACATGATTCGAGGTAACGAAGTTATGCACATTTTGCTTTAATTGCCTCTTTCCTACGCCCATGTATTTTCAAAATTTTGTTAAGGGATGATGGGTCTTATTAGTACCTTCGAAATGATGTATCACACGACCCTATATGATTCGATATAACAAAGTTATGCACATTTTGCTTTATTTGCCCCTTTTCACGCCCATGTATTTTTAAAATTTTGTTAAGGGATGATGGGTCTTATTAGTGCCTTCAAAGTAATGCATCATACGACCCTACATGGTTCCAGATAACGAAGTCATGCCCTAAAATGTCATTTTTTATGGGCCATTTTACTGTTTTTCGCCTTCCTACGCCACTGCATACAGAAATTATAAAAAGTAATGATGAGCCTCCAGAAATGGAGCTCTAGCGCCATCTTGTGTCAACGAATAGTTAGAAACGTTAGTGTCNATACGACCCTACATGGTTCCAGATAACGAAGTCATGCCCTAAAATGTCATTTTTTATGGGCCATTTTACTGTTTTTCGCCTTCCTACGCCACTGCATACAGAAATTATAAAAAGTAATGATGAGCCTCCAGAAATGGAGCTCTAGCGCCATCTTGTGTCAACGAATAGTTAGAAACGTTAGTGTCATAGTAGTCAGATAGACCTTTCCAATGAGGTATCACATGTCAATATCGGACAATGCTAACCCCTTCAAATCTTCGTTACAAAAGGTTTACGGCAGACCTTTCTACGCCACTGCATTGAGAAATTCTTAAAAGTAATGATAGGTGTTTGAGGGTCTCATTAGTACCTTTAAGACGCGATATCAAACTTGAAAATCGGATATGATATTCTTAACTAAAATTTAAAAATACTTCCATCTGGTGTTATTCTGTTAATGACAGTTTGTATTAGCCAGATAGACCTTTCAAATGAGGTATATCATGTCTATATCGGACAAGGTTTTTCCTTTCAAATCTTCTTTGCAAAAGGTTTACGGTAGACTCTAAATTTGTTTGATTTTTAACAATGCAAAAGTTTAATTTTAAATGTTTTCCTTACTTTTCATATTTTTATTGTNTAAGACGCGATATCAAACTTGAAAATCGGATATGATATTCTTAACTAAAATTTAAAAATACTTCCATCTGGTGTTATTCTGTTAATGACAGTTTGTAGTAGCCAGATAGACCTTTCAAATGAGGTATATCATGTCTATATCGGACAAGGTTTTTCCTTTCAAATCTTCTTTGCAAAAGGTTTACGGTAGACTCTAAATTTGTTTGATTTTTAACAATGCAAAAGTTTAATTTTAAATGTTTTCCTTACTTTTCATATTTTTATTGTTATGAAAAATATAATTATAATTTAAAAAAAAACCCAAATAAAAACAATGCTAATATAATTTTGAAATAAAGACCAATAAATTATGAATTAGTAAAAAACAATGGTTTAGAATTAAAATTCAAGCTGATGTGGAGATGAGATACTTTGAATAGGAGACATTGTTGATGATTAGCTCCTGCAGGATCTGAAAAGAAAATAGTTTTAGATAATGCAAGTCAGTCATAGAAATGTCAAAAATATGACCTCATTGAATTTCTAGTTGAAGTTAAAATTTTAAGTGGGAACAATTTTAAAATATCACTCCAAGTGCTGGGAACAGTTTTTGGAGGGGTAAAAGATTGGAAATTCTTTTTATAGTGAATTTAAACAAATGTTTACCCATTCAAAAACTGTTCGCACCATCTGGAGACAGATTTTTAAACTGTTCCCACTTAAGCTTCTAACTTCACTCGATAAATGTTGTTAACTTCGGACTGCTTGTTTTGTTTCATAAAACATCGTAGTAAAATTAGCAGTTTAAGTTGGAACAGTTTCAAAATCTGTCTCCGGATGCTGAGAACAGTTTATTTTCACTAAAAAACGTTTTCCCCTCTTTTACATATTTTAAAAATGTTCTAAAAGAAAATTTAATTTAACCCTAAAATTTTTGAAGTTAATTTTAAAATTATAGTTTTTAACAAAATTTAAGTTTTAAATGTTTATGTAACAAATTTATTTAAAACTATAGTTCATTCATTTTAAAATTATAGTTTAAAATGTTGCTTTGCTTTTTATTGATCTAAAAAAATAAATATTTGATTTGTTATTTTTTTAAATGTCTAATTTTCTCACATTTTGGTTTAAAATCAATCAACGTGTTTTCCTAAACTTTATAAAATTAAAATTTAAAAATACCAAAACTTTTTCTAACAAAAGTGCAAAATTAAAACAAAAATGCTCATGTTAAATCTATAGTTTTTTACGTTTATTTTAAAATTAAAGTTTAAAATTTTATTAATTAATGTCGAAAAATTAAAAATTTTGAAATTATTTGATTTATTATTTTTAAAATTTTGTTTGATTTCCTTTTTTTTTTTTTGGTTGCACATTTTAGTTCAAGATAAATGTTTTTTTTCCTAAATTTTAAAAATATTTAATTTTAATTCTTGATTTAAAATATATATTTTTGTTTCTAAATTTTAAAAATGTAAGTTTAAAAAACAAAAGTTTTAGTTTTGTTCTAAACAAAAAAAAAAAGATAAACGGTTCCGTGGCCGTGGTATCGTTGGTCGGGGAATATTAAGAGTGTTTGGAAGTGTTCTCATGATTGATTTCTGGGATGATTCCAGAAAAGAAAGTTGTATGTGCAATATGGGTATCGTTGGACAGTATTGTCGGTATGACCAATCCGTTTAACGTATTAACGTATTAATCTTTAAAAAAATCTGTAAATAAAACCTTCTAAAGATAATGAAGTATATTGAAATTTCTAAAAACAAATTTATAAAAATCTGTATAAAATAAATACTAAATAAAATAAACTCCAAAATGTACAAACTTTAAACCCAAACATTTGAATAACAATTTTTTTTTAATCAAATAACAAAAAATCAAACAAATAAAAACATTAAAAAATAATTAAAATTAAAAATATACTAAAAAAAAAATAAGAAGAAATATAAAATTAAGTAAAACCAAGAATTAAAGAAATAATATTACAAAAATCTCAAAAGAGACTTCTTAGGCCTTACTCTATTTTTAAGAGATATTTTCAATCACTGTTCAAAATCGGGGTGTTCAATGTACACGTTTGAGGTGCAGATATAGCATTACATCTCAGAGCGTGTAAGTGTTAAACAGGCTGGTGTAGATATTTTTTGAAATTTGTTGAATTTTTGGCTCAAAACCAGGACACATCNAGAGATATTTTCAATCACTGTTCAAAATCGGGGTGTTCAATGTACACGTTTGAGGTGCAGATATAGCATTACATCTCAGAGCGTGTAAGTGTTAAACAGGCTGGTGTAGATATTTTTTGAAATTTGTTGAATTTTTGGCTCAAAACCAGGAGCACAGATGNGACACATCTGTCAAAAATATATTTCTTCATCTATTTTGGCAGTTTTATGTTGAAAAGCTTCTTCAAGACTAAACCGTTGTCCATGCATTACTTATTCTTCTGTTAACATCCGCCTCTTTGTCAGTAAAGCTTACCAGTTGACTCCAGTAAGGATAAGTGTCAACATACTAAAATTTAGTGCCTTATACGTGCAAGGTCCTGCGGTCATTCCCCATCAATGTTAACTGGTCCAAGAATAATTCGTAGAACAAATCTTTCACAAATCAGTAGTCTCTCACAGTCTACCTTTGTCAACTCCCACGATTATGATCCTTACATAACTATTAAGAGGATGAAAGTGTTGTAAATTTGGAGCTGTTTGAAAGAAGACGGTGGTTAAGACCTTACAAACATCGACTTCCTGTACGGACTTCAGCGATGGTATTTGCCTCAATATCTAGATCAACGTAGATATGTGGTTTCTCCAGAGCAGCCAATGAGGTTTCTACGGCCTCACCATTAAGTGTGTCTCGAAAATACTCAGCCCGCAGCGTTTCATAGCTACATCAGCACTTAGCAGAAGAATGTTGTTCTTATCTTCGATCTTATCTTATGTGAATGTGACTTAATGTAGTTGGTTGGTGTAGGTGCTAGCACTCTCTGCTTCCAGTCTGACGATTATAGGTTCGATCCTCAGTGCACACGTCAGCATTTTTTCGTAATCAATTTTCTTTCATTCGCTTGAATCTTTATGAAATAAAAGTGTACCTCTAATAGACTCGTTAAACTTGGAGACAGCTCGTTACTGACTCTATTCAGAGAAAGAGGGAAAACTAACAACACTGATGTATAAAAGTCACCTTTGGCTCGTTGTGTATCCTTTCCTTGTTGATTACGGAAGGAATAAATTACATACTTAAATTTTGTTCAGTTGGTTGTTCTATGTGCACTACGGATTTATTTTAAAAAAAACTAGTTATCATATATTATTAATTGATTGATTTTATTTTAAAGATGTCTGATCTGTAAATGACAATATTCTTTACTTTTAAAACCGTTAAACCATAAAACCAAACACTGCAGATAAAAAATAACAAAAAACTGTAATCTTCAAGACTCCTTAAGGAGATATTGATTTTGCGACTTGATATAACGATAAAACGACGTATACGACATGAAAGTATATGAAAGGAGACTATCATCCCATCATATCTTTTGTTGAGAGCTAATTTTGAGAAGTTTTTTTTATAAATTATTTTTCCTTTTAGCGGACTAGGTTGGTGTTCTTCGCTGCGGCTGTTGTTTCATCTTTCCAGTTTTTAGGTTAAGGATAAAGTTGTCGGTTGCCATGGAAAATGCATGGTTTGGTTCGGTTGGGTTGTGTTGGAAGAGAAAAATTAATAGTTTTGTCTCTTCACTCTTTTTTTTTCCTCCTTTTTCTCCTTGAAGGATAATTGGATGCTTTTAATATTCTGCATGAGTATTTTATAGCTATGCCGTTTTTGGGAAACATCCAAGTGTTACTGTTTTGTTAAGGTTTTACGGTATTTGCAAGAGATATAAAATTGGATTCATGCACTTTTTCTTGTGGTTGCTTGGAGGAAAAACAATTGGTTTTCTGAGTGGTTTACCAGACTTTGCTATTACTTTTGATATGGTTTTTATGACTGACAACAATTTTTTTCAATATCCCTGAGGTTGATTCACTTTTTAGAACTATAGACAAACAAAATTGGCGAAAGAAATAGAAATACAAAAATATATCTACTCATCTCTAATGATGCAATCGTAAGCCTGTTTAAAATCGATAAAAAGACGATGCGAATCGATTTGACATTTTCTCGTTTTTTCCAATATTTATCGCAGAGTGAAGATCAGATCAGTGGTGGATTTTCGGGGACGAAAACTGCATTGGTAATCTTCGATGATGGTGCTGAGATGTGGTTTCAAGCGCTTACATAGAATGAACGACATGATCTTGTACGCCGAGCTCGAAAGTTTTTGCAGTCCTTCTTATCGCCCTTCTTATATATGGGTATTATGATACTCATGCTCCATATAGGCATATTCGACCATATCTGTTGGTAAAGATGGCGTAAGTGCTCAACAAAATGCTCATACCTGCATGTTTTAGGAGCTAAGCTGGAATAATATCAGATCCCAAACTTTTGCTGTTCTTCAACTTTGATATGGCCGCTTTTATCTCTGCTTTAGAGTGGTGGGATCCTCCTCAGAGATTTGACTTTCTGATGTTTCTTTCGAATCATCGGCCATTCTGAGAAGTAATCTTATCATACAATAGTGTCAGAAGTAGCCTAGCTTAGTCATTGAAGCCACAAATGATGTATATAGCTTCATGCTTGGGACATACACCAGTGGCTGCATACAGTTGATAGTAGTACTCATCCTTCAGGATCTCTAGCTGTTGCTTTGTCAGGGTGTACGATGGGTCTGTCGGTATCTAATTTCATCTACCGTTCCGTTAGAAAATCTAGTCAATCCCAGCTCATAAAATGTAATTCAAAGTAGCCTATCTTCTTACGATGTCCATATTTCGTATGATCCTGCCTATAAATTCTTTCAATTCTTAAAAAATAGTAAGAAGCTGAACTTTGTTACGTTATTTTATCAAAAAGCTGTTGTTTTTTTTTAAATGTGTGTATCTTAGAAATTTAGAATACAAATTTATTCCAAGTCTATGAACATAAGCACATAATGGGAGATATTGCTGAACACTGTTTATGAAATCAGAAATGTATGGATGTATCGAGTTCAAATTTCTTTCCACCAAAAGTCAATAATAATATGGCATAGGTTCGATGCCCACCGTTCTCATGTTGTTTCTCTTTTTTCTACTTTTAGATTCTGAGCTTTATTCTTGGTAGTTTTAGACCTGTCCTGTTCTGACAACGTTTAACCTTCCAAGTATATTTTGCAAAACATATTAACAACAGACAGATAGACAGTGTATCTGATAGATATATGATAGGTATACAGCCAGCTAGACATACAGAGCGTATACAAAACATTAGTCTTACTACGAAACGTATATAGTTCCACTATAATGTTTTTGTGAGTGATATGTTTCATAACCATTGTGTTTTTGGTTATATTTTAAGATGAAGTTTATCCTTTATGAATGTTTTAACCATTCATCTTTTGAATTTTATAATATTTTCTTAAAGGTTATTCTCAAATAAAAAAAATCACAAAAAAACCTTAACAGAAAACCTATATAATATCTATTTTAAACAAAAAAGAAATCCTTTAATACAAGAGTTTTCTTTCTCATTACCAAACATAAAATAAAGGATAACAACCAACTGATTTTCTCAATAGCCTTTCTCAGAAGATAAAGTTTAAAATATGGCAGCAGTTTAAAAAGACGACCACATTCTTTTAAACTTTCTTTAAACACAAGGATAGAATTTCCCACCATAACAATGAACAGCCAAAGCCATTAGCCTAAATAAAGTCAATAAACTTTTATGTAAAACTAAAACCATAGTGTAAAATGTAGGAAGAAAACTTCCCATTATTCTTGATAATAAGGATCTGGCACAATAACTTCATGGAAATGCAAATCGAATCGTTGCTTTTGTCGTTCTGATTCCACAAAACAAGAAATATCATCAGACTTTTCAATAAGAAAAACTAGAAAAGGCTGGGAAAAAAATATACAAAATCGCAATAAACAGAAATGTCCTTCCATTTGACAGCTTTACAAAGAATAACAGACTGACTATGATTGTACCATAAACTATACGGTCTCTTCGTTTCTTTCGCTCTCTATGTTCAATGTTCATCCATTCAATTTATAAAAAGCACTTTTCCCTTTTCCAGCTTGAGATTATACTACTATGTATTAAAAATTCTTTACTCTTTTGTTCTATCAAATTCAATTTTCATCTTGAAATAATGTTTAGGTTTTCCTTTTCACTTGTCGTAAATGCTTTTATCGGTCATGTTATTGGTAAAATCTTCAGAGTTTCAGGAAATGTTAATAATACTTCGATGTTGGGTTAAAACTGAATGACAAATATTGGAATGCATTAATTACTTATGGAATTCTTTTTTTTAAATTCGCTCGAAAATCGAAAAAAAAAAGTTTGTTTTAAATATATAAAAATTTAAAAATCAACAAACATAAAAAAAAAAAACATAAAAATTAAATNAATGTTAATAATACTTCGATGTTGGGTTAAAACTGAATGACAAATATTGGAATGCATTAATTACTTATGGAATTCTTTTTTTTAAATTCGCTCGAAAATCGAAAAAAAAAAGTTTGTTTTAAATATATAAAAATTTAAAAATCAACAAACATAAAAAAAAAATCATAAAAATTAAATTCAAAAAAAATTTAAAAAAAAAACAGAAATAGAAGCAAAATTTAAAATTCAAATTAAAAAGAAAACAACGAAAAATTAAACAAATATTAAATAATAAAAAAAAAAAACTGAAAATATTAAAAATTTAAGAACAAAAATTTTAAAAAACTTTATAATCCAACATAGAATTACACAAAATCACAAAGAAAACTCCGAAATAAACAAAAAACATTTAAATAAATTAAAAAAAAAAACAAAATTTAAATAAAAAATAATTAAGCAAATAAAATAAATAATAATTTAAAAATATATAAAACTAAAAGGGGAAAAACATAAAAAAAGAAAATAAACAAAAAAATAAGATACTAAATATAAAAATAATAATACAACGAAGACTAATAAATAAAATTTAAGACAAAAACATAATAATTAACAGTAGCAAAAATCAAAGATTGTCAATTTCAAAAATAAGAAAGACAAAATATTTCAAGAGAGGAGGTTTTTCAAAAATGGAATCTTGTTTTAATTTTCAAAATAAAATGTTTCTTTACTAATTTTTCAAACACATTTTTTTTATATATATTTTGTAAAATGAAAATTTATTTTGATTTTTGAAATTAAATTCTCCTTTTACTAATTTAAAACTTTTTTTACTAGCTTGTGAAAAAAAATATTGTTAAATATTTTGTAAAATTAAAATTTTGTATGATTTTCGAGATAAAATGTTCCTTTTACTAACTTTTTTAAAAAATATATTAAAAAATATAAATTAAAAAAAAAAAAGGTTTTTTTTTTTCTAATTTTCGGAAAAAAATATTGCTTAATATTTTGTAACAGGAAAACCTAGTTTGATTTTCGAGATGAAATTTTAGTTTTACTAACTTATTCATAGAACATAAAAATGTTTAGAAAATGCAAATTAAAAATTTTTCGTTTAACTAATTTATACATATAACTTTTTTTTTAAATATTTAGCAAAATTTAAATTTTATAATTTTTTTAAAAATATAATGTTTTTATTACTAATTTAAACAAAATTGTTTAATAACTTTTTTTTTAGAAATATTTAGAAAAAAACAATATTTAATTTAATTTTGGATATTGTTTAATTGTTTCTTTTAAAAATTATTTAAAGGATTTTTGAAATACAATATTCCTTTCATAATTTGTTATTAATTTCTTTCAATAATAAAAAAAACAATTTTTTTATCGATTTTGGAGATTAAATCTTTACTATCATTTTAAGGTATAGTTTGGCTTAAGTGTTTTTTTTTACATTTTTTTTATGCTTTAATTATTTAAAAATGTTGTTATTTTTTGATAACTTTTTTTTCATTCTTGAGGATATTTATTGTTTTTATTTAAATATTAGCAATATGTTTGTCTTGTATTGAAGTTCGGTCATCAGTTGGTCTCACGATTGTCGTAGGACAATAAATTGTTTTCGGAGATGTTTTGCTTTAATAAGTACTATAGCTTTGCTTAATCCCCTGCTCCATAGGCTGATTTGTCTGCCTATGAAGAGCTGACAGTTTTCTGATATGGATACAATGTCAGTTATTGCCAAAGATTTCAAACTAAATTTTTATGGAAATGAGTTTTTTATAACTCCTATACATTTTTTAGATGACTTTGTATTTTTCTAATTCAAATTTTAAAAACATTCCTTAAATATTTTGCTTTAACATGGTTTCTAAGCTTCAGAGGAAACATTGCTATATGGGATTCTTTTTTTATCGAATTCTCAAGAACAACGTTATGAATTGGCATGAAGAAAATTTAACACTCTTTGAAGAATTCTTGGACGAAATCGAATCATTGCTTAGATTCCTCCTTCATTCCAAAAATTACAATGAAATGCTGAATTTCTTGTAACTAAAGAATTTGAAGGTGTAGATGAAAATATCACTTCTGCACATTGATTTAGTTTGTCGTTCTTCTCTTTTTAAAAATCCCACCAAGCTTTTAAAGTAAAAACCTTTAAAAAAAAACATTTTATAACGTACATTGACACTATCCCCATACAATTTAAAATCTCAAGCCATTTCGCAAAAAAATAGTAATCTCGAAACTCATATCACTTGCAACGGTAACACAACACCATTAAGCAACCGTAGACATAGTAGACTATACGAACGAAACTAATGTGTTTCTACGTTGTATGCACTGATTTCCATCCCAGTGGGTTTGGGGGTGTTTTATAGTACGAGCAATATGGGTAGCTGGGTAGCCGAGTGTATTATAATGAAACGCATGATGGACGTTGGTTGACGCACTTGGTACAGTGATACACTACGAAGCTGTAGCAAATAACCGTACAACAGCTGTAAGCAACTTTAAATCTAATCTAAAACGTTAACAGCATCCAAAACGGTATAACATCCCCCAAAACCAACAACAACCAGGGATGGAAAACAACAATCGAAATAGAAAAGTTTTCGTTTCGTATTGATTTTTTGAGTTCCATGAAAAGAAACGAAGGAAAAAGATATATATGCACAGGAATTTTATGTGGCGCATCGGCATCATCAGCAGCATCATCATTTGAGCTGAACTGAACTTAACACAACACAGACACATTACACCCGTGGGGTTGGAATTCATACATCATTTATGTGCAGGAATCCTTATACTGTTCTCTTGTATGTTACCCCATCATATCATCCATTCCACCACCATCAATCTCTAAATTTATTGTTATGTCTTTTATTTTCGGCAATGGAATAAGGATGAGATGTACAAGAACTGAAAACCGAATCCTCGTAAAAAATTTTATCAAATAAAAATCCTTTTCAGAGTCAACAAATTGATTTCGACATTGTTTTCTTTTCCATTTCTTCGTCGAGGGAATCTGATTTTATGATAGGTTTCTCAGTTATAGAGAGCTAATTCTTGAAGGATTTGTTTTCTTTGTAGACATTCTCCTTTTTTTATTCAAAAGATTTGAAAGTAATTGTAATTTATTGGATTGGTCTTCAACTTAGTTTTTCTTTGACGTCCTTTTAGAAACTGTGTATTAAAATATTAATTTAATTAAGATGTTGGGTTTTATATGATCTTAGGATTATTTAAGAGAAATATATTTTTATGAAGAAAAATGTATCTGCTTCATCCAACTAGTACATTCATCGAAGATACCAATCATATAATTCGCAACATTAGTTATCAAATTATAGATAGATGGAAAGATTGCAATGATTCTTAAGTATAGTATTTTCCAAATATATTTCTAACTATGGTAGCCTCCCACGAAACA
>JXPG01006201.1:0-11973 GCA_001015175.1 Megaselia abdita | reverse complement strand
TTTTTTTTTTTTTTTTTTTTTTTTTCAAATATCTCACAACATTGTTATTTTTTTAAAGTAAAAAAATGTATTCAAAGAAAAAGAATATAATATATAGTTTTGAAATTAATACTCTATTCAGAAAAGAACACTTTTTATTAAAATTTGTAGCTTTGTTTACTCTACATTTCTTGAACGAACGGTGTATTTGTTTTATTTCCTCGAAAAATAATAATAAAATTTGTTTAATTGTTCAATATAATAGAAATTCGTTCAATATAATTGAAATTTCTAATAAAAAAAATTCTTACTTCCAGACAAACCTCTCACTAATCACGAAATCAACAATATCAGTACACAAGTGGCCGTTTGTACAAGCTGACGGTACTAAGAACAACCAGGACATTGTTCGAGTGATGAAATCTCTCCAAATGCTTCTTCAAAACGCATTCCAAGTGAAGAATCGCACAGGTCAAAAAGACGCGGCGTATGCAGTCACTGGACCTTTAACATGGCGGCAATTCCATCGTTTGGCAGGCCGTGCATCTGGGTTATGTGAGCCACAACCAATCCCAGCCCTCATAGTTGGACATGAGAAAGATTGGTTGCAAGTGGCACCGTATGCCATTCACTATTGGGACAAGTTACTCCTCGAACCATATTCTTATGCAAAAGACATTGCTTACGTCGTTGTTTGCCCAGACAATGAGGATGTGATCACCAGCTCAAAGATGTACTTTAAGGAATTAAGTACAACGTATGAAATGTGCCGGCTGGGACGACATAGCCCGATGACCAAATGGAACGGTTTCCTTCCAGTAAACTCGAGTAGTATTCTACCAAATCAACAGCGCACTAGCATGGACGACTGGTTCGACAGCTTGCCTGACCGACGATTTGGTGAACAATTGAAACTGTATGCTCACGCTTTGCTGAGTCAACTGGCGCCGTACTTGAGTAAGATCCCAAGTGATAAAACCATTTTGTATCCTGGTGATTTAGCAAATGGTAACCCAACGATTATTAAGGGAACCGGTGGAAGTTCTGGAGCAAACATTGGAGCTCCGACAAGCCCTCTCTCTCAAGATTCTATGAATGTTGACATCAAGCCACCACTGACTCCTAAACAAGAGCCCGGTACCGAGTCCAACAGTTCAACAAATGAAACATCCGCACCGACGAGCAATGCAGCGGCAACCGTTCTCCACGATCCTATGTCTGAAGAAGACGATATCAATCCACCGATTATTGTAGTTTATTTAGTCGAACCATTCACTTGTGGCAATGATTCTCCAGATGTCCAAAGGGTGGCGTGTTTAGCTCTTCTGCGTTGTTTCTCGGAAATGCTCAACGCTCTTCCGGAGACCATCAAAGCTATCGTAAATATACAAATAGTTTCCCTGGAATCAGTGATGGAATTGGGAAGAAATCGCCGAAGAGAACGGTTCAGCGACGAAATGAAGTGCTTGGCTTTGAGTATATTCTCAAAATGCAAGCGGAATCTTATCCACAGTAACAACGTGAAGAGTTTGACCGGCTTCGGAACTGCGGCGAATATCGAACAGTTCCTCAAGAGCAAAGACGACAAGAACCGGATACCCTACAAAATGTACACCCCAGCTTACATCCTAGCGCCCATCCACGAGAAATCCGATAAGACTGATCTTTTCCGAATCCAACAGCAGTACCCGGTCATGTACTGCAACTACTGTATCTCCGAGGATCAATCTTGGCTGCTGGCTACAGCGACGGACGATCGAGGTGAACTGTTGGAGAAAATCGTCATCAATATAGACATACCGAACCGGACAAGGAGGAAGAAGGCGCCCGCTAGGCGGTACGCCCTAAATAAGCTTATGGATTTTATTCTGGGAATAATATCGCAAACGGTGCATCCATGGCGGTTGGTCATCGGTAGAATCGGACGGATCGGTCATGGGGAAATGAAATCTTGGAGTTGGCTTTTGAGCAAACAGAACCTCCAGAAGATGTCCAAACAGTTGAAGGAAATGTGTAAGCAGTGCTCCATTTTGTATCCTCAACAAGTACCGAGTATTTTGAGTGCGTGCCTTGTGACTCTAGAGCCTGACTCGAAACTAAGAGTCATGCCAGATCAATTCACACCCGATGAAAGGTTCAGCCGGATATCCATGCAAAATCCCCTATCAACACCGCAAGATGTCACCTGTACTCATATCCTTGTGTTCCCGACGAGTGCGGTTTGTCAGGTTTGTAGGAACATTTTGTTAATTGAAATGTTTTATTTAATTTCTTTTCAACAGTCGTTCCAGAAAGCGTTCAACGAACTTAATGAACCCAATGACAATGACTTTAATTTAGGAGAGTTCGAGGACGATCCTGACATGAGTGATATGAACTTGGAGGACAACTTTGACATCTTTGGAGATATGAGTAAGTTTTTTAAGAATCACTGGTGTAAAAGGTACTATGAATATTTTGAATCTTCGCAGATATGAACAATGAATCCAATATCAACGACAATGATCGAATGGACTTCCCAAGAAACTTCCAGAATGATTGTGGCAATAACTTTAATGCTAACTTGAATAGGATGGATCAACAAGAGGAAGAGGTGGGTTTTTTGTTTTGATTTTGTTGAGAATTAGAATTTTTGAAAATTTTTGCAATAATTTAATGTTTTTATTATAATGTTTTCAAAAAATAGTCTTATGATTATTTAATTTCAATTTTTAGAAATAAGAAGGTGTTTGAATTACATTTTTTGAAAAAGTATTGACATTCTGAACAGATTTTTTTTAAGAGGGTCAATGAGAAAATAAATTAGAAAATAATATTCTGAAGTGCTTTAAGACAATTTTTTTAAGAAATAAGAAAAAAGTTAGAAATGGAATTTTGAGTTTTTAGTATAAAATCTTAAGAAACGGTTTTGTTTTGAAGAGTTTTTGTGAATTTTTCAAATAATTTTTTTTTTTTTTTCAAATAATATCAACAGTTTAATTTTTCTATTATAATTTTAAAACTAAGTCTTAATGACTATTTAAATTTTTAGAANAATTTTTGAAAATGTTTGCAATAATTTAATGTTTTTATTATAATTTCAAAAAATATTTAATTTCCATTTTTAGAAATAGGAAGGATCTTTTTTAAGAGGGTCAAAGAGAAAATAAAAAAAGTTAGAAAGGGAATTTTGAGTTTTTGGTATAAAATCTTAAGAAACGGTTTTATTTTGAAGAGTTTTTTGTGAATTTTAAGTACAATATATTTTAGAAAGTGGAATTTAAACAAACATTTTAGAATTTAATTTTTGTTTTAAATAATATCAACAATTTAATTTTTCTATTAAGTCTAATGGCTATTAATTTTTAAAGNAAAAGTTAGAAATGGAATTTTGAGTTTTTAGTATAAAATCTTAAGAAACGGTTTTGTTTTGAAGAGTTTTTGTGAATTTTTCAAATAATTTTTTTTTTTTTTTCAAATAATATCAACAGTTTAATTTTTCTATTATAATTTTAAAACTAAGTCTTAATGACTATTTAAATTTTTAGAAATCAAAAGGTGTTGGAATTACATTTTTATAAAAAATCGTTAATTTATTGTTGGAAAAAGTGTTGAAGATGCAACGTTCCTAAATTTACATATATTTTTTATAAAATTTTAGATTTGAAATGGAATTTTGATTTTTTGCCATAAAATCTTAAGAAACTGTTTGGTTTTGAATAGATTTTTGTGAATTTTGAAATGGATTATAAAATATAGATAATGAAGTTTTAAAAATATTTTAGAATGGAAAAATGTATGGAATCTTAAATATTCATAGGCGGAAATATTTTATTTTAGAGAAATTATTAAATTTGAAAAATGTTGATATTTGATATTCCTAAAAATACTTGTTTTAAATAGAAGGTCTTAAATTTCCTAGAAAGTGTACATTTTAAAATATTATAAGTTTTTCATTAAATTTTGATAAGGTCGTAAATTGAGCAATTTATTTTTAATTTCAAAGCTTGGTTTTTTATTATTTTGATTTAATATTACTTTAAATGTTTGGTTTTAAGAATCTGTTTTGTTTTGATTAGTGTTGATTTCCGTTATTTTTGTAATGAATTTTAATAGAATGGAGCTTGGAAAGTAGACTTAAAAAATATTTTAGAATTGAAATTTTGAAAAATTCCGGAAATTGTCTTAAATATTTTATTGTTGAGAATTAATTAAATTTGAAGAACATTTTATCACAAAATTAATATTCTTGAAATGCTTGTTTTAATTTAAGATTAGAATTTCGTAGGAAGTGTACATTTTAAAATATTTTCTTTCATTAAATGTTGATAAAGTTTTAAATAAAAATGATGTTAAACATTTAATTTTTATTTTTAAGCAAAAACGTCTTGAACAGAATTTGAATTTTGATACGGTCGTAGATTGAGCCAGTTTTAGTTTTTAATTTCATTTATAGCTTATTCTTTAATTTTTTTTTTTTAATTCTGACATTATTTTGTGTTTATTTGATTAAGAGAAAAAAGTCTTGAACCGAATTTGAATTTTGATTAGGTCGTAAATTCGCCAGTTTTAATTAATTAAAAAAAAAAAAAAAAAAGAAACGTAGAATCAAACAAAAACCAATTACCAAAAACATAAAAAAATATTTAACAAAATAAACAAAACAAATTTTAAAACTAAGAAAAAAAATATTACAAAATAAAACTTAATAATAACACAAAATTGCAAATAGAAAAACCACAAAAGGTCAAAAATCAAACTCCAAGACGAACGAATATTAAATACAAACATTTAAAAACCTAAATATTTAAAAATTCTTCAAATGAAAACAACGAAGACTATTTTTAACCTTAAACTTTAAAGAAGAATAAATACTAAAAATAAACAAAAAACTAACAAAATTAAGAACGAAAAAATTACCAAATTAAATAAAACTTTATAGTAAACATAAAACATAGAATTAATGACATAATTTAAAAAAATATATTTTTTTAAATTTATTTTTTAAAAATTAAGGATTTTTTAAAAAAATATTAATAAAAAAAGTGTTGAATAAAATTTGAAAATGTCGTAATTTGAACAAGTTTTTGTTTTGATTTTAACTTTTAATTTCAAAGCTTAGTTTTTATGAATTTTTATGAAATCTTTTAACTTATTTTAAAAATGTTGATAATATTTTCTTAAATTTTTGTTATTAAAAAAATAACAATTCTATATTCAAAAAAAAGTATTGAAATTTTACTAGAAAATCAAAAACAATTCAACCTTTTAAAAAAAGTATACATATTTTTTTTATATAAAAACCTTAATTATTTGGAAGAAAAAAATTTAGATTTTTAAATTGTTGGTTTTTTTTATGAAAAAAGTCTTGAACCAAATTTGATTTTTGATAATGTCGTAAATAGAGCAAGTTTTAGTTTCGGGTTTAAGTTTTATTTTCAAAGCTTTTTTCACTAAATGTTGATGATTTTTTTATTATTTTTTAAAAATTTTGTTGATAATTTTTGACATTTTTTTTATTAAAAAACAGGAAAAATTCAATTTTAAATTCATTATTACACATTTTTTTATATCCAAAAATAATAATTATTTTGAAGAAAACAAAGTTATTTTAAAAAAATTAGTTTTTTTTTCTAGTGAAAAAAATGTTGATTATAATTTTAACTTAGATAAGGTCGTAAGTTGAGAAAGTTTCGGCTTTAAGTTTTAATTTCAAAGCTTTTTTTTCTCTAAATTTAAATATGATATTTAAAACCTTTTTCATCGTTCAATTGTGAAAATATGTCTTTTAGAAAATCACCTTTAATTGTAATAATTAATTAACATAATTTTAACTGGGGGGTTTTGTCTAAGTTTTAGTGTCGTAAGCTGAATTGCGAATACATCTCAAAACATAAGCTATATTATCAAATTTTATTCTTTAAAAAAAAGAATTTCAAAAAATTTAAATTTTGAAATTAAACAAGCAAAAAAAGTAAAAAAAAAAATATATCTCTAAAATTTGTTGAATCTAAAACTCTATATTTAAATTAAATTCCTATATTTATTGTAAAATTTCTCAATTACAATTTCTTTTAAAAAACCAACACTCCTAAAACCAAACAAAAATTAAACTAATAACAAAATGTTAAAATCATTCCAGGTCGGGACAGTGCTGCAACAACCGCTAGCAGTAGGATTATTTGTGTCGACAGCGCCCACCGGTCGTATGCCTTCGTGGTTTTGGTCGTCTTGCCCTCATCTAGAAGATGTTTGCCCGGTATTCTTGAAGACCGCCTTGCATTTGCATGTGTCCGGCATTCAACACAATACTGACGATCCGCTCGTTCAAAACCAGTCGGGCAGTGATCACCCTCTGGACTCCCAACTAACCGCTGACGTACTACGTTATGTTCTCGAAGGATATAATGTGCTCTCCTGGCTAGCGTTAGATTCCAACACTCACGATCGTCTATCATGTCTACCGCTCCACGTACAAGTCCTCATGCAATTGTACCATATGACAGCTGCAATGGCGTAAAAAGGTAAAGGGAATAAATAAATAAAAGAATGAATGCATGATTGCAGCAGCAAAAACAAACATAAAAAAATACAATTTTTTTCCACGTCTGTGATATTAGATTTTGTACGTAAGGAAAACTTATTAAAAATTTATTATTATGATTATATTTAAATACACAAGAACCATTTTCATAAAATTAAATAACATTTCCACAATCCACACACACACACAAAGAAACAAAACAAAAAACACACTCTCTTCTTTAAAAAAAAAAAAAAAACTTCCTCTGTAAAGATTTTATAATGAGATGTGAAAGTAACACAAGAAATGAAGGAAGGAAAATGAATGAAAAGAAATATCTGACCAAAATCGAGTTATTTTTTGTAGCTAATAAAAGGAATAAATTATATTTAAAAAAGAACAACTTATTATTGTAGAAAATATTAATATTGAAAATTATATTACGATTAAGATTTCAAGAAATAATTATTATTATTAATATGAATAAAACAGAAGATGAAGAAAGAAAGAAAACCACTAAATATATAGGGAATTTTCGTAGAACAATTATCGTCGTCGTGTAAAATGTAAATATATTTATAAAACATAGTATTATTAAAAGAAAACAAAAAAAAGAAAATCATTAAAAAAAAATCAAGTTAAGTTTAATTGTATAGAACGAGAAGAGAATAACATAGAACAGAAAAAGTGTCTTCTATCGAATTTGAAAAGCAAAACAAACCACATCTTCCCGAAAACCCCGAAAACAAAACAACATAACATGTATATGTATTTTTTACCAATCAAAATGAGAATTCAATACAAAACCAAAATATTTTTAAGTAAAAATTTATTTTAATGGTAATATTTTTTATTTAGTTAAAATTATTGTAAATAACAAAACTAGTATTTTTTTTGTCGTCTCTTTATTTTTAAGCTCACTTTACATTTTTTAAAACTACATTTTTAAAAAGTCTACATTTTTTTAACAATGAAAATAAGAAAAATCTAAAACAAAAGAAAGAAAGAATGAATGAAAGAAAATAATCACCGTGAGGGAATCTCTCATAAATTATTGAAAATTTACTATAACTTCTATTTTTAGTTATCGCATCGCTCTCTTGTATTTTTTAAAAACAGTTTATTTAGGCAATTTTTGTTTACGTATTTTATTTTTCACACTCTTGCTGAAATTTTTTTAAAAATTTTATAATTTAATGTATTTTTTATTATTATATTTTATTAATATCATATTTAAATATTTTTTTTTGTATTTATTTTAATAAATGAGAATTTTTTGTTAATATTTTTGTTTCTTTTTTTACTGTTTCTTTTTTTGTTTGTCTGATCGAGGGATGGAACAAGGTTTTTGGAAAACTTTTTTTACTTACTGGAATTTTTCTTTTTCGTTGGGGCATTTAAACATTTTATTAAGGTTTTTTCAAACAGTCTTTTATTAGAGTAATTTTTCGGTCATGGAAAATTCGTTTTATGCTTAAATAAGGTTTTTGTTTGGTTTAGGTCGTCTTCAACTCTGACGATTGTGAGTTCAAACCTCAGTATATGCAGGAATTTTTCTTTGATGTGAGCGGTTAATAATACTTAACGCCATCGTTGACCTTTTTGATATTGAAGAGGAAAAAAAGAAAAGCAAACACTTCACTGCTACACCTTCAGCCTATGAAATAATCAAATTTTTAAAGAACAAAAGAATTAAGAGAGCTTATTAAATGTAAAATCCAGATAGATTTTTTTTGTCGTTTGAAAGAAAGGAGTCACAATTCAACAAAGACAGTTGGAATTAAGTTTTTTGTTCAGAACAAGAACGAAGAGTGTCAAAAATGTGTTCCTTTCAAACACATTAAGGAGCTGTTTATACTCGGTTTTTAGGGTTTTAGAGTCCAAACCTTTTAATGAAGCCTTGTATGGGATAACAAAAGCTAATTTACTGTTTAGACTAACAGTTTTAATGTTGATCATACCAGCCAACGAATGATTGTCAAGCGCAGAACAGAGACACGATCAGTGTCCTCAGTACTTAATCCGTTTCCAGGACAAGTTAAATTAGAACCAATACCTATTCTACATGTGTGCCTGTCAATATTCCAGAGGCCTGTGATGAGGAAAATCATTTTCTTAAATGGTTGATTTTATCCAGCAGCAGAAGCTTTCTTATATATTTTGTCGCGTAACCCATTCTTAAGAGACCACATTTAGGTTATCCCTGATCGTCACCTTGGGAGTAGGAACTTTTTCACCCCACGTAATGTGGATGTCTGATCCTTGTCTAGCCAGTAGATCTACTGTTTCATTACCCTTCGAATATGCCCTGGTACAAATAATTCTTTACATTCTTTTACCAGAATTGAAGTTGCTTAGACAGAGTCTAGGGATTTTATCGCCGCCTGACTGTCTACACAGATAGCCACAGAGAAGCCTTTCAGTACCAACAGGTAGTCCTCCTCTTTACCAAGTTACGACGTATACATAAGTATAGCTTGAGCCTTCTTGACTCCCCCAGGTATTTAGCTTCACTAGAGAGAACAAGACTGACCACCGAGTGAAGAGGACGAACTCAGTCTTGATTGGATTTACCCCCAGACCACATTCCATTGTCCATTCCTCCTCTAGTAATTAAGCACTGAACCACACGTCCACTAAATACTGCGGAAAGAGTCCTGAGGATAAAAGAACCACATCGCCCACATAACTCTGTTCTTCAATCTTCAGCAGAAACTGAAAACGGGGATGGATGACTCTTTATCCACTCAAAGAGCCTCTTCAGAATGCCCTTTTCAACCCTGCAATAATTGTGCGGGTTGATACGTAGGTCGGTCCCGTTTTTATCCACAATCACAACCTTTATATCCTGCTTCAGGAGGCATCTGATCGATAAATGTTGTGTGCCCTAAAGTTAAGATCTGGCCTGATTGCGGTTTAAGTATGGTTTCATCCTTTCTGTGATTATTGACGAAACGATCTTGTATACTATGTTGAGTAGACTTATACCTCGGTAATTTAAGAATTTATGTTTGTCTCCTTTCTTGAAGAACATATTGCTTTCGTTCCATTCTGTTTTCTTCGGTCCAAATTTGAGTTACGATTTGTTGGAAGCAGTTGAAGAAATTTTCCCTAGCAGCTTCAAATAACTCCCCCTGAATGCCAACGGAACCTGCACTCTGGTTGTCCTCGAGCTTTTGGATTGTGGTGTGAACTTCTGCTCTAGATGGTGTTCTTTGGTGTTATTGTAATGTGTAACTGATTGTGGGTCTTCCTCTTGGGTGTTGGTTTAAACGCGCTACCCAAACAATTTTTTGTATTTCTTATAGTCTAGAAAAAGCTCGTTGTTCTGTTCATTGACTACAAATGATTTTTTCTTCAGTGAATAATATATTTTATTTACTAATCCATGTTTAGTTTTCCAAAGGTGAATGCAAAGAATCCCAACAAACTATTGTAAAGCGCCTCAAAAAAATAATGTTGTCGCCTTAGCGTGCCATTATGAATTCCTGTGTTTGAAAGGTATGAATTGCATAACTTCTATTAAAAACTTAAATATGAAAAGAGACATTTAACAACTTAAATCTACAACTACTTACATTTAGCAACTCTTCTTGAAAGTGTAAAAAAATACTGAAGTGACTGGTTTCGAACTTTTGATGATTTTCACTACCACTACTAAAATAGTTGAAATCGAATTTTCAAGCCTTCTCAAAAACTAATAAACTAAAACCATACTTATAAAAAAACCACAAACTTCCACCAGTCTTCCTTTCTTAATAATAAAACAGAGAAGCAAAAACCTTGTTCCATTACTTCCAAACATATCACCTTTAAGAAAAAAATCCATCTATTCTTCCTCATTGCAACGCAACAGAAACAAAATATCAAAATGAATTAAAGAAAAGCACCCATAATCTATATCCATAGACTAAAGACAAAGTGAAGAACAAAAAAACTATTTTAAAACCAAAGGAATTAAACGAGACAACGGTTTCAAAGGAAATTCAAAATTTGTATTGAAACTTTATAATGTACGTTAGACCAACAACCCGCAACACTTTTTTGTAAATTTTGTATATTTTTTTTGTATAGAAAATACTAAGACCGAGTTCGATCGAACTTTTAAAAATATGAATTAACGAACGTTTGAGATGAATGAAAATGAAGTAAAAGATGCCTAAAACCGAGTGGCCATTAAACAAGAAATTGTTTTTTAGGGTTAAGTTTCTTTTATAAACTTTTTTTTGTTACGCAATAATTACAAAAAGTTAACTAAAATTTTGATTTTTATAAGAAAAATATTATAAAAAACTAAAAAAAAATGAAATGAAATAAAATAAAAATAACAAACGAAAAATTTGTTAAACTTTTTTTTTGTTAGAATATTAAAAAAACATATATTACAAAAAAGGATAAATTAAAAAAATATTGAAAATAAACATTAAGTTTCATATGAAAAAAGGACGAAGAGGAAGGATGAAAAAACGCAGTTGCAATTTTATTGAGAACAAAATATATTATAAACTAAAAACTTGTAAATACAAGGCAAAAAATATTATATTCACAGAAAACAAAAATATTATAAGATATAGGAAGGAAGAACATCAAAATTTATTGAAAAAAGTATTCAAAAATCAAAGTTTTTCGTTGGCGCAAAAATTCAAAAAGTGTACAAAATCTTATTTTCTCATAATTTTCTACCGCGGTTTTTGATTTCTCGAGGGAACAAGAAAGACATTTTAAAGAATTCCTTCGATTCGAATTGAATTAGTAATGTAAAATTTACGTAGGCCAAATTGTAAAAAAAAAGAACATAAGTCAAAGTCAAGAGGAAAAAAATTGCATAAAAAACTTTAATTAAGGACAAAAATATGTAAAGTCATTAAAAATAAAATTATTAAAAAAAAAATGTTGTGGTTTATTTTATTTCTTGGGATTACGAAAGAAAAGAGTTTTGGGGAATCATGGGTGTTAAAGGGGGGACTTTTCAAATTTTAGGTCTTTATAGCTATAATTTTTAAAAATAAATTGTTGATATCGAAGATATGATATCAATAGAAAGTTCGAAAAACAAAATGTAAAAATAANAAAAATTGAAATCAAAGAATCAGTAAATCTAGCCATATCCGAAATAAATTCTAAAATTTCGAGATTGGAAACCCTGAACGAAGAAAAAGATGAAATTATTAAAAAACAAAATGTAAAAATAACTGATCTCGAAATCGAAGTCCGTAAAAAAAACGTAGTTTTGTACAAATTGAAAGAAGATGAATCTACTGAAAATCCTCTAGAAGAAATCATCTTAAAACTTATAAATGAAAAAATTGGTTGTAATTTGTCATCTGAACATATTGAAACAGTATTTAGAATGGGTCGACCATCTGTCTCTGTAAACAAGATAAGACCTATACTTATAAGTTTTGGATCCTTGAAAACTAAAAACCTTATAATGCAAAAATCAAACACTCAAGCTCAAAAACCTAGTAAGGAACTCAAGACGTCTATTATAG
>JXPG01006180.1:444-10701 GCA_001015175.1 Megaselia abdita | reverse complement strand
TAATTATCTTCGGTGCCTTATGCGTGGAAGGTGAATGGAGGATACGGTACAACCACGAGTTATACCAGCTATATAACCGCCTGAATGTAGTTGAGAAGATACGAACGAGGCGTCTTCACTGGTCAGGACGTGTAGCAAGGATGGACGACGATGCTCCATCCAAAAGAGTATTGTCAATGCGAGGACGGCAACGAAAGCGATGGTTAGACCTTGTTGAGAAAGGTATACCCAACTGGAGAACAACTGCCAAAGACCGAGACTGGAATCTGACGAAGGTTCGTCAGCAACGATGTATGTATTCTTTCGAGTGAGTTTTTATTAGTTGTTTCTTTTTTTGAGTCAGTACTTTTTAAGTGAGTATTTTTTTGAGTGAGATTTTCTTGATTTATTTTTTTTAGTCAGTACTTTTTTGAGTGAGGTTTTCTTGACTGATTTGTTTTGAGTGACTTTTTTTTGAGGAAGTATTCTTTCGAGTGAGTTTTTTGAATGAACATTTTATGAGTGAGTCCTTTTTTTTGAGTTAGTATTTTTTTAGGGAGATCTTTTTTATTGAATATTTGCATGAGGGACTGTTTTTTAGTGAGATTTTCTTGAGTGAATATGTTTTTGAGGGAGTACTTTTGTGATGTGAGTGAGTGTTTTTTGAGTGAATGATTGATTTTTTTTTTGAGAGAATATTTTTTGTGTGAATTTTTTATGAGCCAGTATTTTTTAGAGGGAGACTTTCCTGCATGATTTTTTTTGTGTTGGAGTTTTTTTTTTTTTTTTAGTGAATATTTTCTTAAGGTATTTGTTTGTAGTGAGATTTTCATGAGTTATTTTTTTTTAGTGGGTTTTTTTCTTTGAGTGTTTGATTTATTGAATGTTATTCCACTGAGTGAGTGATGGATTGGTTGACTGGCTTTTTGGATGGCTCTGAAAGTATTAGGTTTTAATTCTTGGAATAAGGTTGTTGAGAATAGTCGGACTTGAGACGCCGAGCTTTAGCCACCGTCAGTTAAATAATGCAATTCAGCCGAAATGACGAAGATTGCAACAACAAAGAGAAGACTACTGCCTAACTTGAGCCGATGTTGGACCGCTAAGACTTTGTGGTTGGTTCCAAATATTTGTAGTTGCACTTGGGACTTTGCGGTTCTTTGTACAAATGTGTTTTTGGTAAATATAAGTGAAGAAAAATCAGAAATGTTATATGGGCTACATAATAAAAAATCAAAAAAAAATCTCACTCAAAAACATATTTACTCAAGAAAATCTCACTCCAAAAAATACTCACTCGACTTTTGATTTTTGATATACTCACTCAAGAAAATCTCACTAAAAAAATTACTCAAGGAAATCTCACTCAATAAGACACTATAAATAAAAAAAATCACTCAGAAACAATCTCCCAAGAATACTAACTCTACTTTTGATTCTTGTTTTTTTTAGATGTTTTTAGATTATATATATATATATATTTTTTACTAAAATAACAATATTTTTTTTACTAAAATAACAATATTTTTTTACAAATAAAAAAATCATTAAGGGGTTGTGTTGTTTTACAAAAAATATATATAACTTGTTTATAGAAACTTCTTAATTTAATTAATTGAAAGACTTTTCAGAAAAAAAAGTTTATTTTAATTTTGTTGTTTAAGATAGAAAAAATATGAAGAGAAAATCTTTTTTTTATGAACACTTCTTAATTTAAAAATGCTATTTAAAGAAGTTAATTTTTCAACACAAACAATTAATGAAACGGTGCAGTAGAACTACGTTTTGTAGCAGCACTAGGGTTTTCATAAAATAATTCTAAAATTGAACCACTCACAGCCTAATCACTTCGTATAATATATTGGGAACCATGAAGGCTCATATAAGGAATCATAAAGTCTATAAAAATCATTTTGCTTTAGTTGCCCCTTTAATACGCCCATGTATTTTCAAAATTGTGATGAGGGCTTATGGACAACCCTATATGATTTTAGATCATGTCGCCCTTTGCTTTTGTCGCCCCTTTCCTACGTCCATGTATTTTCAAAAAAAATGGGACTTTGTAGGACTTATTGGTACCTTTAAAATGATGTATCACGCACGACCCTACATGGTTCGAGATAACGAAGTTATTTACTAAAATGTTGTATTTATTTTTATAGGCCATTTGACTGTTTTTCGCTTCCCTACGCCACTGCATTTAGAAATTCCAAAAAGTAATGATGAGAGTTTAAGGGTCTCATCAGTGCCTTCAAAGCGCGGTATCAAACTTGAGAATCGGATAAGACTTTCTTAACTAAAATTTAAAAATACTTAAAATGGAAGCTTCAAGAATTTAAGTGCTAGAGCCATCTGGTGTCGACCAATCGAAAATCTAAATTAATTGTAGTTTGTAGTAGTTAGATAGCCCTTTAAAATGAGTTATCCGATGCCCATATCGGACAGTGTTTACACCTTCAAATTTACGTTGAAAAAGGTCTACGACAGACGGACAGACAGCCGGAAAAAGCGAGTACATAAGGTTAATTAAATTAACTTTCTAGAAAAAAAGTTTCGTTGGAAATACAATTTAAAAAATGTGTACACAAAAAACAAAAAACATGTTGTTTTAATTTTGTTAAAAAGATGATTTTTTGCCAAAAAAAAATCACTCAGGGGTACCCTTTTTACAAAAAATATATGTAAACAAATTGTTCCTTTATTATGAAGACTTTAATGAATTAAGAGACTTTCTAGAAAAAAGTTTCATTAAAAAGAAAATGATTTTTTGTGCCGTTAAATCAACTTCTTTATTATTTGTAAGAAAATATTGTTATTTTTGTAACATACAAAATTATATATATACTTCAAAGCTTTTTTATTGAATTTAGAATAAACTCAAAATAAATAATTATCAGAAGACCAATAATTAACAATTTTGGATTAGTCAGAGTTAACTTTAACTAAGGATTAACTCGGTTGATTAGAATTGCATATTTTATATATTTGAAAATCGTCCACATATAAATGAGTTGTTGTTCTTAAGCACGAGAATAATATAAAGAATAATAATGAAAACAATCAATTAAAAATTCAGAAATTCTTAGTTTTTTGATAAAAATGACATTTTAACCAAATAGATTTTTGATATTACATTCAAAGAAAGATACACAAGAATCCAAATCAAGAAGCAACGAATAATTGCAATTAATATTCGATATATTTTCCAATTTTGATGATATATCTAAATATGAATAATTCATCATATAACATAAATTAGACGATACAGTAGTTAAATTGCTTCTTGCAGATGGATGTGAAGTAATTTATAACGCCGGTTTTTGTCATTCATGCGAAATATACATTCTTGGACAATCTCTTTCATCAAATCATAATGTCCAATGTTTTAGCTTTCAATCGACTAACAAACCCTTTGTTAAAAGATGCGACAGATTCGATAATTTTCATATGTATAAATTCTGTATAATATGAATTACTTTATTGCCTTTCTTAAAATTTACCTAAATTATATGCAAGAATTTCCAATACACACCATAATAAAAAATCCCTTCAACTTGATAACAAAAAAAAGCTTGAAGTGTAACATAAAAACCTACAATAAGTATTCTAAAAGAACTGTCTATAAAAAGAAAAATATGAATAATTAACCACTAATGCCATGTAATTTACAAAGGGCGGTTAAAAATAATTACTTTCTTTTGATTAATTGCTGCATCGATACCGTGATTTAATTAATAGTTTATCAGTCTGTCTTAATATTTGAACCAAATGTGACATTTTTCATGTCTGTCGTAAATCGGCCGGTGGAATTCCCACAGAGTCTCGAAAATTATGCAAATCCTACTTAATAACGAAACGCCATGCCATGACAAACACAGACAGGAAGGCAGGCATGCATTTATTCAATGTCGTTGTTGAAGGAAAAGGGGTGAAAATCTCATTCGAAATCACACTTGGATTACTTAATAGTAACAGATGTTTTCTTGTTTTTAATTTGATAAGAGTGGTTAATATTTTTATAGCTAGTCAGAGACAGACAGCTACAATACTTAGCAGCATCCATAATAGTAATCTTTTCCATCTCTGAAGTTAGTTTTTGTACCACAAACGACACGCAGATGCTTCTTAGCATTGGCAGAACAGAATGAACGAACCAACGTACCAAAGTAGCAGCGAAGGAAGAACCATTTGTGGAAAATTGTCTTGTTTTTACGTGGTATCATTCTAGAAAATCATTCTGTTCTATGCCAGTGTTTGTTATAATTACACGACACAACATCGACATCCGATAATTAACTTTAATTTTCTACATGGACTGCATAAATTATAATATGTAGAAGCAAAAACTGTAGCATGCAAATAGAGAATGCAGTGCATCATAGATAGGTATGCATCAGCTATCTATATAAGACTAGACGGCAGGCACAAAACAAACTGAAACTAAACTACAAACTGAAGGAACATGTGAATTTGCTATTGCTGACTGAACTACCTAACTAACTAAACTGCATATGAAACAGGAAAATTACAATTTTAGTATTATTATTACTACTATTACGATCGTTTGGTATGGATGGTGTGAAGTTAAAGTGGAAAGTGATTTTTTCTCCTTCCTTCGATTCGATAGTTTTAATTGTCTTTGGTGTATCGAATTGTGAACAGGGTGATTTTGTGGTGAGGGAAACTTACTTAATCGTTGTTTTTTATATTGATGTTAAATTTTCAGAGAAACCTAAGGCTTTAAAAAAGTTCTGTTAAAAAGGTTTTATCTGAAAATGCGATATACTTCCATTTAAAGTTCTTACTTACTTGGTTGGTTTTTGAACGGCTTGTACTGAAAACTGTTCAGTATTTCCCATATAATTCCGCTAAAAGAACGAAAGTAAAGTGTCTTTTGGGCCTCTCAAATACAGACATTTGTATTTCTGTATTTTATCTTGTTTCCTGCAATTATCTGGAGTCTATCAGACAGCTATTCCATGCATCACGATCTACAAAAATACGACGCTCAATTGGCACAGTTTAAAGAGGAGACAAACTGTTTGCTGCTGCTGGATGCCATTTCTCCAGGAAGCACAGAAGGAATATCCCTTAAAAGTTCTCACTCGGAACGTCTATAAATGATTTTCCTTTCGTTCCAAAGCTGATTACGGAAGAGAAGTTACTTTGAGCCATAAGCACCTTCGAACCTTAAAAAAAAACTACAGGTCACAGCTAAACATATTGCTGAAAGTGTATAGGGGATGCTCTATCTATCTCTAACAAGTGGAAAGCAGTGAAAGTTTTTTTTATCTCTAAAGCGGAAAACATTAATTACTGCAAGGTCATATCAGCCTGTCATTCTTTCTGTTAAAAGTATTGGAGAAGATCCTCGACGAACAAATCCGAGGAATTTTTAACCAGTCGACCATATCACAAATCCAACGCGCTTATGGGAAGGCGCTTATTTTTAAGACAGCAATGCAGGAATTGAACGATCTCTAAACAAATTAGGAGTAGATATAGTACTCATCAATAGGAAAATTATAAAGATTTATTAAAGAATTATCCTGTCCGACATAGGTGCTAGCTACAAATCCTTGTCAGTCTGTAGGGGCACTCCTCAGGGTTGGGTCATTTCGCCTTTATCGAGTTGTCTCGAAATGAATTCTTGTAGAAGAAATTAAGAAGATTTGAAACGAAGCTATACGAATATCTATGTAATTCAGCCGGGAAGATGGGGTAAAGTCGAGAAAACAAAGTACATGTAATTGAGCAAAAACAGCCAACAGCCTTCTGACTTCAAGATTGGAGCTCATAAGTTCGAGGTATGTCAACAAAGTTCAGTCAACATTAATGTCATGGGCATCACTCAGAAAATAACTTTATGGTTTGACTGGCGACCTAATTCAAATTATAAGCCATGCACCCAATTTTGTCTATAATCTTATGTATAATCTGACTAATTGTCTGTCCATCCTTGAGGCTATGCAACTTTGGAACCTTTAAGTGCTTTTCCCATTTGCCATATTATACCTACTATTTATTTCCTGCCACAGTCTTGTATTTAAATGATATTGCTGCTTTTCCTCTTGTTTGGCTATAGGAAATCAGCGTTATCGTTACTTTCGATATTACCTAGAAACATTGCAGTAGCACCTTCTTCCCTCATCGTAATATACACAAATTGGTATCTGTAGATGGCAAAACAATGAACCAGATTGACCACATCGTAAACGACAAATGGCACGCTTCGTGCGTTACAGCCTCTATCAAATTTAACACCGAGTCCTTGAAGAAGAATATTAAGAAGATTAAAAAAGCTTCAGAACTTCTCAGTGAAAAAAAGGAAACTCTGCCCAAAAAATAACTGCTTAAGGTACAAGTTTTAGGCTTTGTAAATAAACATCTGATCAGATCTTTACTTTGAGACAGATAATCGAGAAAACCTAGGACTTCCAAGTCGACTATCACTAAATTTTCGTCGAAATCAAACACGTGTACAACACTCCAGATAGGAACCAGTTATTTTCAGCAATGAACTTATTTCACATTCCCGAAAAACTGATAAAGTTATGTCGANCGAATGAGGCTGAGCAATACATGGAGTTGTGTAAGAGCTTCTGGCAAAACCACAGAAACGATGTTTTCGACATGGCGATGGACTCTCTGTACCCTTTTTAACATCATTCTCGAGTTGATTATGAACATAGCAAACATCAACACAAGCAAAGTGATTTTCAACAAATCTAACCAGGTCCTCGGTTATACCGTTGATCTTGACCTCATTGGGAGAACAAAAGTCGATTTGGATGTACACAAGTGCTGCCAGCTTCATTGTACTTCAAGTGAACCAAGAAAAGACGAAGCACCCAAAAAATAACTGCTCAACAAGGTCGGAGAGTCACATTTCGAATCTTGGACCAACCTTCAACATGGGGCAGTTCAAAGTGATTAAAAAGTTCACTTATTTGGGTTCCGAAATAACAACAGACAACGACATCACTAGCTAGGTCGAAAGAAGAATAATACGGGCAAACAAATGTTTCTATTAGCTGAGCAAATTCATGCGTTCCAAATTTATATCAAGAGAAACTAAATTAAAGTTGTATAATAAGCTCATATTACCAGTCCTATATGGACTCTAAGAACAGCGGATGAACAGCTCCTTAATGTTCTAAAAAACAAAATTCTTCGAATGATCTATGGTTCAATTTTCATCGACGGTGAAGTAAGAAGACGACAAATTGCAGAGATATATTCCATGAGAAAGCAACAGCCTGCCGTAAATAAGATCCGATCGAAACGGCTGAAGTGGACCGGGCACGTGAACAGAATGAACGAATGTTTTCCGGTCAGAAAGGTACTTTTCAACAACCCATCAGGTTGCAGATCAGTAGGATGTTAATGAAACAAATGGATAATACTAGTTGAACAAGACACCAAGAAACTAGGTGTAAGAGATTGGCAATCAACATCGAAGGACCGATCAGCCTGGGCAACAATTATAAGTCAAGCGGATTCGACTTAGGGATCGTCGCTGAATATGTGTTATGTATGTTGCTTTCGATATAGCTGTGAGCAGATGAAAGTGAGATTATTAGCAGAGCTTATTGCACTCAGTTCTTTTTTTGTACAGTCTAAGACTATTGATCACTGTGGAATAAAAGGGCTTTAGATTCCATCCTCCTTTAGATGTACCCGTACTGAAAAATACAGAAGAATAATTACTTCTCCAAAAGTAGAAGTAATTATTCTAGAGCTTATTTATTAACCAATTAGAGTATCAAGAAACAATGTTCTCTTTTATCCCAATTGAATTCAGAGATATTTCAATAGCTTCATTGATGGCATTGTTAAATGCACCCTCTATATCGAGAAATGGGACTAGAGCAAACTGGTTATGGTTAGTATCTTTCTCTGCTTCTATAAGAACTTTATGTAGTGCTGTTTCAACAGATTTGCTTTCAATATTAACGTATTGCCTTTTAGATAAACAGATACATATTGAATATCTGATATCTAAATCTGAGATTCTCTCAATAGTCTTTTATATGAAGGGATAATTAACATAATTAAATTTAACACAATCCTGGTCAAAAATGTAGATGGGGAAATATTACTGAAAAGACGCATGTTAGCATCATTAGAATAACAATAGCAAGGTCTGGAGATTTGTAGTTATGAAATAAGTTCGATTTTTTGATCATTTATAAAGGTATCCAGCTCCGGTGTTGTTATATCAAGAGGATGTTTAATGTTTCATCTCATTCGACATTTGTTGGAACTTGAGTGGATACTGGAGGAGGATGTCATTCTTCTCTGAACTAGACTCTGCTCAGATCCTCTCCTCTTTTTGATGAAACGTTAGAGACCTTTTCTTCGCAAGACTAACAGCCTTGCTGGTGGATTCTATCGATTCACAGAAATCCTTAAAGCTATAGATTTCTTCGCCTTGAGTGATTCCTTCTTTGTCTTATAACTAAAATATATTTTGTTGACTTGACTCATGACATACACCCAAACTCCACATCGAAATAAAAAAAAAGTTCTCAAAATAATAAAGTTATCTGAAACTGTATTACTATTAACTTTGTCTGTGCTATTCCAAAATTTACAACAAATTTTAAATGAATGCAATAATTAAATTATACCTTAAACTAATGAATTTATTGCCCAGTAATTCTCTTGAACCCAGCAACAAGTTTTACCGTCCATTGAAAACATAATCCTTCTATTCTTCAATTTTATCAATAATCGCAGACTATACTACTCATATTCACTTAGTATGAAGCAATAGTCTGACTGACTATACCTTTCTTTGTGAGTACAGTGTAGCATACCATGCCACACATCAAAGTTGACAAATAAACTAATCAAAGAACCTGACAACCATACGACCACCCACATACTACAGCTGTCTACCAGTCTACAATTTCTAATCAAAATCCTATTGATTGCATTAGATTTCAACTTCAAAGCTTTGTACTATACAGTTGCTTTGTTACCCATCTATAAAACTCAACCAACCACCCTGTATCACAGAGGCAATCAGCTTGTTACAGCACAGCAGCAGCAACACATCACAGAATCGAATAGAATACTTTTCCCAGACAAAAATCTAAAACAACATAAATATACAGAGAAATATATGGAGATGGAGATGAACGACTCGATTCACCACTGTCTATCGAAAACTAAGCAAAAACATTTAAATTTAAACGTTTTCACAGTTCGGCATAGGCTTTAGAATTGTTACAAATTTTTCTTTCTAGCCAAATCGACAGGTAAGTAACTAACAACTAAAACACATAACTGCTGACGGTGCTTGGCTTGGGTTGACTTGACTATTGCTTGTGGTAATAGTTTTGTGTGTTTGGCGCACTGAGGAAACACTCAGGAAGGTGTGTCTTAGTTTACTCAGAAAGTCGTCTTCTAGCTTCTTGGTTATTTTAAGGACGAAATATTTTGGTTCTTATGTCAGTTAAAAAAAATTCATTGATATTAAAAGAATATTTTATGTATAAACCTATGATTATCAATTGTCTGTCTGTTCGGTGTTCACTTTTTTTTTATTTAGAAAGACTGTGTCTGATTGATTGAAGAATAAGCTGATTAATCAACTAATAGATTGAGAACTGAACTGGAGGATTGACTGATAGATTGAGGACTGATCTATAGATTAATGACATAATTTTCTTATGGGAGTATTTTTTGATGGATGGATTGATTGAGGATTAATTGTTTGATGGATAATGTTTTTTATGGAGTGGGTTTGATTTAAAGGCTTTATTGTCTTGAAGCTTTTTAACGTTTTAGATTGAACCTTTTGAAACCAATCACAAAACAAGAATTTACTAAGAATTTAAGAACGAAAGTGACTTTTATAAGACTAATATGGTAAGTTTTTAAGGGAACTTCAAATAATACGTGCCATTTGAAGAAGAAGCTGAGTTTGTTTCTTGAATTTTCTAGTATTGATATCTTTGAGTTGGATCATAGAAAACATATGGCATGAAGATATTCTTGCGTCATGTTTTTGATGAATTAACATAATAAAGTGAGCCTTTTTATTAAAAACTGTTACTGTATTTGACTCGTATATTTCTATATATCTTTGTCATCGGCGGACTTTTATTTTTGTTAATAACTTCAGAAAGGCTGTAGCTAGAGAGCAGGAAATTTTCACTTAGAAACCTACGAAGCTGGTGTCATTTCAAAGAGTGACCCTTAGAAAGCAGGAATTCGAATATGAGATTTCCAGGATTAATACACTGAGAGAAATTTTAGATTGAAATT
>JXPG01006175.1:1103-14688 GCA_001015175.1 Megaselia abdita | reverse complement strand
CGTTTTTAGATACTTCTTCTGAGTCAAGAAAATCAAACATTCCATTCTTTTTCGAAAATTTAGAGGTTGACGAAAAATAGTAAATTTGTTTCTCTCAGAATGAACAATTTTGAGATTTAAATTGCCATTTTTCGACAACTTTTCTTTAAATTTGAGAAAAAGAATGGAATGTTTAATTTTCTTGACTCAAAAGAAGTATCTAAAAATAATCGACAAAAAAATATTGTTTTTATTTATTTTGAGGAAAATTATCCTTCAGATCCTATCTGGCAGTTTTGCTCTAGTCAGATACTCTGGTCGTTTTTAGATGGTTTGGGAAAACTTAATATTATTTGATGCAGAAACGTTCTAAGGTTTTATCGAGTAAAAACAAAACATCAGATACTTTTCATGAACATTTTTGAAAATTTGATGAAAAATAGTTAATATTTTTTTCTAAGAACTAAAAATTTTGAGATTGAAATTGACATTTTTCATAAATTTTTCTTCATATTTTCGAAAAAGTATCTATTGTTTAGTTTTATTGAATCAAAAGAAGTATCTAAAACCGTTTAGGAACAAAAAATATTGTTTTAATTTTTTTGTTGGGAAAATGACCATTTAGATTGCATCTGGCAGTTTTTCACTGGTCAGATACTCGATCTGAGGGGTCGTTTTGGGATGGTTTGGGAAAATTAAATATTTTTTGATGAAAAAACATTCTATTGTAGCTATCGAGTTAAGAAAACCAAACATCAGATACTTTTCATGAACATTTTTGAAAAGTTGGTGAAAAATAAATTTGTTTCTCTCAGAATTAATAATTTACATTCTAGTGAACTTTTATCCAAATTTGCGAAAAAGTATCTATTGTTTGGTTTTATTAAATTAGAAGAAATGAAAAATCTAAAACCAATGTATATCCATCTTCAATGGATTACGAAGGCATATTCACATTCCTAACCATAGCTTTTGGTAGGGTGAATCATTAACGACTTGTAATAAAACTGACTAGGATTGGTTTCTCCCCTTGGATTAAATCTTATCTGCAGAACCGCCGCAAGTTGTGAAATTAGGAGACTACAAATCTGGTGAAATTAAAATGACTTCAGAATTAGGTCCTCAAGGAAGTCATCTCTAACCATTATTATTTCTGATTTACATTGACGATATATTTGACACTATAATATTCTTTTCTTTGCGATAACTTTAAAATTTTCAAGTCAATAAAAACTACATCTGATGCTGTAAAACTTTAATATGACCTTAGTCGTTTATTTACTTGGTGCTATCGGAATAAGGTGGAACTTAATCTAGCTAAATGTCCAATGATGTCTTTTTAGCAAGCCAATCATTTTTTACTTCTCTTTGGGATCCTATCAATTATCTAGGATTAATACATTTAAAGACCTTTTGACCACAAGCTGACTGTACTGNAAGCTGACTTTCCTACTTCATTACGAATACTTTCATCCTCTAAGACTAATTTTTCGAATTGGTAAGGAATTCAGAAACTTAAATATCTACAAATCAAAATCTATCCGTCGTATAGAATCAATTCAAAAGCAATGCGTCCTTAGAGCTCTTCGTCACCTACCTTGGAATGATTCTATTCACATCGATGTAATTTATCAAGACTACTTACTTTAGGGAAAAGAAGACAAATGTTGAGTGCAATATTTACTANGTCGTTTATTTACTTGGTGCTATCGGAATAAGGTGGAACTTAATCTAGCTAAATGTCCAATGATGTCTTTTTAGCAAGCCAATCATTTTTTACTTCTCTTTGGGATCCTATCAATTATCTAGGATTAATACATTTAAAGACCTTTTGACCACAAGCTGACTGTACTGTACATATTTTGAAAGGAGATATTTATTCATCTAATGTTTTATGTTTAAAAAATTTAAATATTCCTCAAATTAACTTAAGACGTTTAAGTTTAAAGATGTATTATTTCAGGGAAGATTTTCATTAAAAATAGTATAATAACAGTCATAATAATATTTTGTAATTTGAATTAATAATTATAGTGTTTTTGTTATGTGCGTTTTTATTTCAAATACACTGAATTTAATAGAATTTTGAATATTGAAAAGTGAAAAAAAACTGTTTAAAATTGTCTAAAATATTTTTTTTTAATCCAAATATTTTGTTTTTGTTAACGTTTGTTTAAATTTGCCATTACATTTGATTGTTTTAATAATAAACTGAAATTTATAAATCACAGTGATCAAAAATAACCTTTGTAGGTATAAACCAACCAAAAATAATGAATACAATTTGGCTCGAGTCACAAAAAAATCAAAGCCTCTATCAAAAAACCTATGATCATCTGCCTCTGTTTGTCTTTCAAAACACACATGGTCATCAACCTCCCATTCAAATGAAAATTGCAGTGAAATGTGTGACAATGACCCAGAAATCTTCACCTTCCCTTGGCTCGAACGTACAGTACCTTACCGTTGGTGCAGCTGTAAGGCGCTAGATTTCCATCTGCATCTGCTTTTCTTATCCCATCAATAAGAAATCTTAAAGAAAATCCTCTATTGTTTTCACCCTAACTTTTCTTTAATTCACATTTCATTGATTCATCCATCTGCAATATGAAGTGAATAGTACGTGTGGTTTATCGGATTCAAGCTGCCTTGTACAACCGTCTCATTAACATCCCTCTCTGAATCAAAGTGAATCAACTGAAATTTAATATCGTAAAGAAGAGTTTCGGACTTTCTCTTAAATATCGTCGTTCCCTCTGATTGGCTGAAGTTCGACACGAATGAACTATAGATCGTAAGTCCAAAGAGAAACGCTCTCTTCTTTTTTCGTCTTTCTTTACACCTGGGAAACACATGATTTACATTTTGTTACCTGCCCGAAAAGGGTGCATGTGTAAGGGAAATAATTCGTATTGGCTGGTAGGTGATCGTAACCTCACCTTTCGGGTATATAAGCGAGTGTGTGTTCTTAGACCTGTCATAACGCAAACTACTCTTTAAGAATACACATCTCAAGAAGATATCACAAGAAGACATTTAAAGAAAGTCGAAAAATGATGAACAACAAAATGTACCCATTGAAGAAACGTCCAGTTTTCTTCGACGTTTCTTTCGATCAACCACAAGACTTGAGCTGCAAGAGGAAAGCCGAAGAGAAACCTATTGAAGAACCAGCTGAGAAAAAATACTGCGCTTTAGATCTAACTATCAATCGTCCAGATTCACCAATTTCAGTATCCTCATTAGACAGCTCCATCGATTTGTCCTACAACAGTCATTACAACTACCAACAATTGACACCACCCACCAGTCCAGGCTCATCTTCAGAACCTGAAGATCTAACGGTGAGGAGTTTCCTTCCATTACCGATTTTGCTCTTAGGACTTGAAGGCGACTATATTCCATCCACCACTAAGAAAGTCGAGAAGAAAAAGAAGAGCTCACAATTCAATTGCGACAAATGCAACAAGAGTTACTCAACTGCCAATGGACTTGCCAAGCATCAAGTCTACCATTGCCCAGCTGCCGCTTGTAACCAAGAGAAGAAGATCTTTGCTTGCAACCAATGCGATAAAGTGTACACATCTCCATCTTCCCTGAAGATGCATATTCGTAGTCACACTTTGCCATGCAAGTGCCACATTTGCGGAAAAGCTTTTGCCCGCCAATGGCTTTTGGAAGGACACATAAGGACTCACACCGGAGAGAAACCATACGGATGTGACCAATGCGACAAGGCTTTCGCTGACAAGTCCAACCTCCGTGCCCACCAACAAACCCATGAAGACGTCAAGAAGCACTCCTGCAACGTTTGCCACAAATCCTTCTCCAGATTGACTTTCCTCAGAAAACACGAAGCCTCCTGCCAACCCGCCTTCTTCTAGAGACAATTAGCTTTGTTTCTCAGTAAGAATGTTTCGTCTGTCTAGTATACCAAAGTATTGATCACCATAGTCCAAGAGACTTCTTCCTATGGAAGAAGATTTANTTTCTCAGTAAGAATGTTTCGTCTGTCTAGTAAACCAAAGTATTGATCACCATCGTCCAAGAGAGTTCTTCCTATGGAAGAAGATTTCTTCTTGGTTTGTGAATGGTGAAGATCTCAACGTTTTTTTCTCGTCAGTTTATACCAAAAATTAGTTGTAATTTTGTTAGGTTTTTTTGTAAATAAAATTATTTTATTTAGTTCTAAGGAAATTTCCTATGGTTTTTTTTAAGGGTTTTTTGGTTTTTCTTTTGGGTTTTTTTTAAACTTTTCTTATTGGAGGTTNTTTTTTTAAGGGTTTTTTGGTTTTTCTTTTGGTTTTTTTTTAAACTTTTCTTATTGGAAACTTTTCTTATGTGGTTAATTTTGGTAAAATTTTTGTTTTAATTTTTTTTTTTTTAATATTGTTGGTTTTGGTGGCTTTTTTTTTAGAGAAAGTTTTTTTTTTTTAATTTATGTATTGAATTTGAAATATTAATGATAATTTTAAGTTCATTTTTTGATGTTTTTTCTTCTTTGATGTGAACTAAATTTATTAATAGTTTTTATTTTAATTTAAAATCATTATGAAATATTATTATTTGTTCTTAATAAATTTTATTTTAAAACCAATTAGAAATCTATCCAAAATTTANTTGAATTTGAATTATTAATGATAATTTTAAGTTCATTTTTTGATGTTTTTTCTTTGATGTGAACTAAATTTATTAATAGTTTTTATTTTAATTTAAAATCATTATGAAATATTATTATTTGTTCTTAATAAATTTTATTTTAAAACCAATTAGAAATCTATCCAAAATTTAAACCAATCAAAATAAATAATAAATAAAGGGTTTTGATTGGATTGAATTCATTTTTGTAGCAAAAGAGAAGCGACGGATGTGTTGCTTAACAAAAATTTTTGTCTATTGTGGATTATCAAAAAATATTAATATACAGTTTTTTTTTTAATTTGGTTGTTATTTTATTTGGTGACATTTTTCAAGCAACCAAAACGAACAATGCTTTACAAAATAACTAAACAAACATTTAGCATTTTAATTTCTTGTATAATCTAACAATAAATAAAGTAAAGTACTGAATGCATTTTTTTTTTTAGCTCAATGTTTCGAAATATATCATTTACTTTATTATTAGAGAAAGAGAAGAGACGGATGTGTTGTTGAATATTTTGTTTATTGTGGATTAGTGTAAATTCAAAAAATAATAAAATACAAAATTAAAAAAGTTTCGTAGTTTATTTTTACTAGAATAGTTTAATTTCTTTATGTTAATTCAAATTTTTATAATTATGCTTTAACACAAAATATTGCTCCAAACATTGAAATATTGCAATTTATACAACAAATTATAAGACTTTTTATTTAAAATAATTTTCGATTTAAAACAATCTTGGACACAAAAATTGCGAAATTTTGATGAACTCGAGAAATAAAATCTACACCAAAGAGAATAATTGAGAATTGAATAATATCGGAAACAAAGGAAACTATTGCTCAAAAAAGTAATTATAACTGTCGAATTTAACATTTCCTCAAAAATTAAAATTGTAGGGAATAATATGGTATTTTTGTAAATTTTAATGTTGATTCTTATTTGAGGTTTTTTCTTTGTTATTTTATTTGGTTACACTTTTCAAGCAATCAAAAGAAACAAGAAGAACTAAAAAAAACATCGCTCGTTTTTCAAATGAAACAAAAATAAAACTTAAAAAAGATCAAACAAAATCTGTAAAACAAAAAGTTCAGAATTCAAGAAATTCCAACAAACAAGAATAAACAAAATAATAATTAAGCGAACAATATAAATAAAATAAAATAAAATAAAATAAAATAAAATAAGAAATAAAATCAAATGCAAACATTTCCATAGTATATTTTTTGTTAATCCAAACGTTTAATTTTTGTATATTAATTGTTTTATTGACATAACATATCTATATATAAATAGTAAAAAAAATCAAATAACAATCCGTCTCTTTATTTCGAAGAAAAAGAAAATTTCAGCCAATCAAAGTGTGCGCCAAAAAAAGTAACAAAATAAGGAATNTCGAAGAAAAAGAAAATTTCAGCCAATCAAAGCCAAAAAAAGTAACAAAATAAGGATTGGCTTGATCTTAATTTTTACAGAAAGAAATAAAATTTGGATTTGCAAACAAAAAAAATCGTAAAATATAAAATTTTAAAATTTCCTGAAACATTTTTTAAAGTTAAAATATAGATATTCTTTTTTTTTTAAATTAATATAAAGCAATTTCTTCTTAAGTAAAATTTGTCCGAAAAGAGCAAACTACAAAAAATTGAGATATAAGAAATAAGTTTTTAGCTATCTCCAATAAAATACGCTTCGTATAACGTTAGGTATCTTGATACAAATATTCTGTCTGTCTATCTCCCTAACTATTTCTCTGTCTATCTATGTTGTTTTTAGAGTTTACGATTAAAAGAAAAAATTACAGACTCAAAAAATTTGAAAAACTTTTGAATTACAAAACTAATTAAATTATATAATTTTTCAAAATAAGTCACATATTAAAGGAAAATGAAAAATCTTGTTTAAAATAAAAGATTAAAAAAAACAAAGATTACTACGAAAAACATTTTAAGTAAATTAAGAGCAAATATTTTATATCTTTAACATTTTAACACTAGAAACAACAAAATTGTAAATAAAAATATAAAAATAACAAAATAATTTTAATTGTAAATAAAATAATAATTTATAATAATAATCTTCAAAAATATTGTAAAATAAAAAAATAGAAATTACATTACATATTATTGTTATTATTATTATTATTTTACAAAAAAGCTTGTAGAATAACAATCTTTTAAATTTTAGAAATATTAAAATAAATTATTCAAATCTACAATTTACAACAAATTATTACAAAAATTATAAATTTTCGCCTTTGACAATGCTATTGTTTAAGTTTTTACGAGCTCTAAATACTAAGAACTTTTTACAATCGATTTCAACTTAAGTTATAGAAGCTAAATATATATATATTAAAAATATAATTTTTGAATTTTAATATAAATATTTTAAGAATTACATTTTAGTCAAAGAATTTTATATTTTTCTACAGTTCCAATTATAAAAATTTTACAATAATTATTTTTGGTTAGTAAATTGCTCTTTTAAAATGTGCAAAGATGTCTTAATAAAACTATTTTTTTCTTTAAACATTTGTTGATTATTGAAAAAAAAATACTCTCCACGTTTGATATTAATTAATATATAATAAAATAATATCCAATTAGATCCTATTCTAAAAATCATTTTAGTATAATAATTAAAAACAAATCAAAAAGTCACAATAAAAACCCTCAAGATCACAAGTGGCAAAGAAAATTTCCCACTGGAGATCCCGAAAAATTGAGGATTCCCAGCAGCACCACCAAATTATCAAATTGTCCCACAAACATAAAGTATAAATAATAAAATTAAAAACCCCGAGAAACCATATGTTCCCGTATATTCCCTTGATTTCCCAGCCGCGGACCAGCCCCAGGTATATATATATACAAAATAGATTCAAGATCTAATTTCAGTTTTTACCAAACACATAAAAAAATCTTGTTTCAATACCTGGATTAAGGAGTCGCGACCTAATTAGGATTTTAGAATTTCTGTTCCGACAAATCCACACATTTATGTATTTTCCAATTGTTAGTGGTAAAGGATATTGGAAAAAACGCGAGATCCTTGGGAAACACGAAAAACTTAGTGATTCGCGTACCTGGTTTGTCATATTAGGTAATTCAGTTCCGATTTTACGGGTTTTTTCGATGGGTTTTAATTGGGATTGTTGGGTTTTTTCGTTGATTAGTTGATTGAGAGTAACTAGAGCAAAAATTCAAATACCCAACAAAATTTAACTACATAGAAAAATGTATCAGAGTTTTAGATATCATAGAGGAACTATTTTAGATTAATTTACAATGTTGTTAAAAAAGCATACACAAGAATATAATTATATTTTCTTGTAATATTAGTTGGAATTAGAACTGTGGAGTTATTAAAACTGGAACCATACACAAAACATAGACAGGAAAGCTTAAAGAGTCTGATATTTTCCACTGAAACTTCAAAGGGCTTTCTCAATGTTATTAACAGAGGGCTTCGGTTGAAGCTCTAAAATTTGTATTATTTATATAGTAAATTAAATTATAACGTTTTAAAAATTATAATTGTAAGTTTTTTGTCAGAACTGAATATTTCTAAAATATAAATTTTGAAAAAATATTAAATTTTATAATTTTAATTTGATTTTCCATTTTTTTACAATTACAAAAAAATCTACAATTATTTCGTTTTTGTGAAGTGAACAAAATTTACAAAGAAACATATTTCAGAATTTTACAGAGCAAATAATCAACAACGCTTATGATGGTAAGTTCTTAAAATTAACATATATCCATAATAATAATAATAATAATAATAATAATAATAATAACATTATTAAAAAAAATATTAAATTATGAAAGTTTCAAGAAATACAATAAAATAGTAAAAAAATGTCATTAAAAAAAATCTCGTAAAAGAATAACTCTCAAAACAAAAAATAAATAAACTATACTTTTTCAGAAATATAAATAAAATCTTTCTTTTATTAAAAAAAAAAAAAGAAATGAAATTAATTTTTAATGACATAATATTAACATGTTATAAATTAATTGTGGAAAATGGTAGGATTTGCAAAAACTAAAAAAATTAATTTTTAAAAGCACAAATTAAAATAAAAAAAAAAAAAAAAACAATTCAAAGGAGGGTTTTTTAAAAATGAATTAGCCATAATTGCTTTTAAAATTTTAGAAGAAATCAAAGCCTACTCAATTTGAAAAAAAGTTATGTTTATCTGACTTTCAAAAATTTTAAGTTTTTAAAAAAATAGTAGAATAATTTTCAAAGTATATAATTTTGGAGAATAAATAAGTTTTTGCTTTATTTTGTATAAAAAAAGAAATTCAGGATTATTTTGAAACTAGCTGGTCCGCCCAAGCTCTTGGGTCTTTTATATATAGCTTAGACCTTATGTCTTTATTTTTTACAATTTTTGTAATGTTTTCGGACTCAAGCAAATATTTCTTATTCAAATTTTAGTAGTTTGTTAATATATTTTTTTTTTTTCAATTTAAATTTTATGTTTCATTTTATATTCTATATTATAATTATTTTTTTAATTTTTAGTGTTTTAATGTTTTTTTGTGAACCTTTTTTTTATGTTAGTATTTAATATTGGTTCGCTTTGGATGGATTCATATAAAGTTTTACTTGATTTTTCAGTATTTGTCCTCTTGATTATTTTAGCATTTTATTTATTTTTAGTGTTTATTTTAGTGTTTAATATAGTGTGTCTCTTATAGCCTTGGTTGTTTCCTTAAACATTTGAAGATTTTTTAACATTTTTTTATGTTAGTGTTTAATATTAGTTTGTTTTGAAATGAAATTAAATAATATTTTGTTTTTTGTTTTTTTTTTTTTAATTATTTTAGCATATTATTTATTTTTAGGGTTTATTTTTGTTATAATTTTTAATGTTTTTTTAATTCTTCATTTTTTTTTTTTTCATTATTATTTCATGTTATCGATAAAGATTTACTTTTTTTTAGTATTTTTCTTTTTAATTTTTTAAGCATTGTATTTATTTTTAAGTTTTTTTGTTTTAATGTTGTGTATTTGTTTAATTCTTTATTTTTTTTCTTTTATTTTTTTTAACAATTTTTTTGAAGTTAGTATTTAATATTAGTTTTTTTTGGATTGTTATAAAGTTTTATTGGATTTTAGCAATTTTCTTCATATTTTTATTAATAATTTTTTTATTTTTTCTTTAATGTTTAATGCTGAATGTTTGTTTAATTCTTCGTTGCTTTCTTTTTCATTTGAGGATTTTTTAACATTTTTTTATATTATTTTTTAATATTAGCTTGGATTGGTATAACATTTTACTTGATTTTTCAGTATTTTTCTTTTTAATTTTTTTATTATTTTATTTATTTTTAGTGTTTATATTTGTTTTAATATTTAATATTGTGTTGTGTGTATTTTTTTTTTATTTTTCGTTGTTTCCTTTTTAATTTTTTTAACATTTTTGTATTTCCTATTAATGTTGGTATTTCTTGGTTTTTGAAGTTCTAATACAGATTTTGTTTGATTTATTTTTTGATATTTTAATAATACTGTATTATATTTATTAACACATTCAAAACAATTAATTGTAAAAATTTTATAATGTTAAGTGTGGAATAATACCAAATTAAATTACAACATTTTTAAAAGTATAATTTAATAAAAATTGTTTTTTAGTTTATATTAATTTAAGATTTTTAAAACTACAATTTTAATATCATTTTAGAAACTAAATCTTAGTTGTAATCGTTTACTAATCCGTTTCCAATCTATATCTTTTAAGTTAATTTGTTTGGTTTTTGCATTTTAACTTTTGTTTGATGATTTAAAGTAAAGTTATTTATTTAATTTTCTTTTGTTCTTCTTTATTTTTTTTAGAATGTTTTTTATTTTTAGTTTTTATTCTTCGTTAATGTTGGTATTTATTGGTTTTTGAGTTCTATAGATATTTTGTTTGTGTTTAGAAGACTTTCTATTGTTTTTTTTTTTTTGTAAGATGTAGATTTTAATATTTTATTGTATATCATAAATTTATAAAATTGTTAAATATTATAATTAAGAATTTATGTTGTTTAATTGTAAATTAAAACAAAAAAATTAAAATTAAATAGTTTAATAAAATATACTTTTGAATTTCAGGAATTTGCTTTGAATTTTTTTACTTTTGTATAAAAGAACACTTTCTCTGTTTTCGAGTCTTTGTTGTTGACGAAATTTAATATTCCTCGGAATAATTATATAGAAATTGAGTATTTATAGACAGACGGACAGACAGAATCCCGGAAAATAATTTAAAATATTCAAAAATAACAGAAGGGAACAACTTTCGAACTCTTTAAAATGCAAGCCATCAAGAAAAGTCCCCTTTCATTGTCCTTTTTTAAAGAGATATTGATGATCGTCGCATTTTTAAGAAAATGATGTTCTTGATCACTTCGAAATCCTTACAGTAATATTTCTACAAAAACCAGACAAAAATAAAAAATATTCACAAACTAAAATCCAACATATAATTAACCCCAAATAATATAAAAGTCACTCCTATAAGGAAATCCCGCAAAAAATCCCGAAAGAGAAGAATCCTTAGAGAAAGAGAATCACATCACAACATCTCTTCCGATACACAGGCAGCTGTGGCACATGTCATTTCTTGTATAGAACTTATTCCACTGTGTAACACGCCACTAAATTATACCTGAGCTCAGTCAATCGAGCCAGTGAGACAATATGAATAGTGGATGGTTCTCTGTCTATGTATGCGTTTCCATTTAGGGTTCTTTTTTAAAATAAACAATACAATACATGAGCTCATACATTCAACGAAGGGGAACGGATTTGGTATAAATAGGAGGGAAAGATCGGAGATCTATCAGAACACTCAGTTCATTCGTAGTGAAAACATCAAATTTTCTCCTGAGAAAGAAATTTATAAAAATGGAAAGTTACAAAAGTTGCCCATTGAAAAAACGTCCGGTTTTTTACGTCGAGGAATCTCCAGCTCCAGTTGATTTCGATCAACCACAAGATCTGAGTTTGAAGAGAAAAGCCGATCATGATATAAGTACCGTCCCACATAAGAGAAACAATTTCGTTTTGGACTTGTCATCTACATCTTCTACTATTTCATCCACCAGTCCAGTTTACCGCCCAGATTCACCAGACTCCTCGTTTGAAAGTGAACAGCCATCCAACATTCATTTACGTGGATTGAATCAGTCGGAGATCTTCAACTTTTATCAGACTGCTGGCAGCTTCTTCAATTACCAACACTTGACACCACCATCCAGTCCTGGATCGTCTTCAGAACCTGAAGACTTATCTGTAAGGAACGGATTCATCCCTTTGCCAGTTCTCTTCCATGGATTCGGAGACTATTCCATGGAACCTGAGACACCAAAAATAATTAAAGTGAAAGACACACCAAGATTCAAATGTGAAAAGTGCGGAAAGTGTTACTCCACATCGACAGGTCTACAAAAGCACGAGCAGTTCCACTGCCCAGCCGCCGACTGCAATCAAGTCAAAAAAACTTTCTCCTGTGACAAATGCGACCGCACTTACAACTCAATGGGAGCTCTAAAGATGCACATCCGGACACACACTCTCCCATGCAAGTGCCCGATCTGCGGAAAAGCCTTCTCCCGTCCATGGTTGTTGCAAGGACACATCAGGACTCATACCGGCGAGAAACCATTCCAATGCAAACAGNCCATGGTTGTTGCAAGGACACATCAGGACTCACACCGGCGAGAAACCCTTCCAATGCAAACAANTGTGACAAATGCGACCGCACTTACAACTCAATGGGAGCTCTAAAGATGCACATCCGGACACACACTCTCCCATGCAAGTGCCCGATCTGCGGAAAAGCCTTCTCCCGTCCATGGTTGTTGCAAGGACACATCAGGACTCATACCGGCGAGAAACCATTCCAATGCAAACAGTGCGACAGAGCCTTTGCTGACCGGTCCAACTTGAGGGCCCATGAACAAACCCACTTCGATGTTAAGAAATATGTCTGCAATTTGTGCGACAAGTCGTTTTCCCGGATGTCTCTGCTCAACAAACATCAAGCCACAAACTGTCAAATCTGTGTAGTTTAAGTTTTTCTATAATTAGGATTAGGATAACATTTTTGTTACATTCAGCTAAAAAATACCAAAAAATCTTGTGACCTGTTGGTTCTTTGATCTCAATTCTGACGATCTTTCGGAGGCACAAGGCGACTGTTAAATTTTAATTTTAATTATTTATTCAAATTTTTGTCTTAGTTTATTTTTTCAATTTTTAGATTTTAAAATTGTGGAAAGGCTAGTCATTTTCTATTGTTTAGATTTAAGTTTTTCTTAGTTATAAATTGTTGAATTAAAATATTTTTTATATCATTCAATTTTTTGTGGTTTTTTTTTCTTCTTTTGGTTTTTCTGCTGGAATTTGAGGTTTTCAGTTTGGATTTGAGGGTTTTTGAATAATCTTAATGAAAAATGGGATTATACAACAACATTTTTTAAAAAAGTTAAAAAAAAATTTAATTTTAAGAAAGATTAATTTTTTATTTAACTTTTGGTTAAAAAAACAATAAAAGTTAATGTTTTAAAACTTTAAATTTAAAAGGTGTCTTGTCTTAGTTATTAATCGAAACAGAGTTTGAATATCGCGTTTGTCTTCAAAACCGAATTATGGGGTTCGAGTATAAGAAACTTTATTGTTTAATGTTTGTATCATTAATTTAATTAATTTCGAACTATTTTAAATAACTTTTTTTGTTTAATAAAAATATAAAACATAAATATAAACCATTTAAAATTTTATTATTCGTTAAAAATCATTCGGCTAAGATTGGGAAAACATAGAGTTAAAAACCAGTTTTTGGACATTCTTAATTTTCCTTTCATCAAATATTATTCAAGAATAAACCAACTGTTAACTCCCATATACCCTACGTATGTGAAAATGTCCGCAAACACAAATTAAAAAAAAAAAAAA